>VDFB02115604.1:0-23162 GCA_007258455.2 Sequoia sempervirens | reverse complement strand
ATCTTCATTCACCTGGTCTGGAACCGGAACAACTTCACACTCCCTGATCAAAGTAATTGGCAACCGAGAGAACATCCTTTTCCTGACCTCAATCTCAACTGATGCATCAGCCCAATAGTCCTCAATATTTGCCTTATGTTTAAATTCTTCTGACAGTACCCATTTGATATTGTGATGTGGATCATAGTGCTGTCGGCTGGTGTGATATGAAAAGTGATAAAACTGAAGCTCACTCTCGGCTTCTCTGGCTGCCTGTATTGAGGGACACACCTCATCCGAGTTGCCCATGACAATTGGGAATTCAACACCTCCTTCTTCTTTTGAATTTTATCATAGGCAAGCAATTGCCTAGATATCTCTAACAGCAAGATTCTATCGGTTGGGTACTTAGGCAGCCTATATGGATATGATGAAAAACCTTGCAGCCTTATGTAAGAAAATTTCGGAAATTGTATGAACTAGCACCCATACCTTTCAATCAGCTCTTGGGCCTCTCTCGAGATTCTGTGATGCAACCGCTCCTGAAGCAATCTCGTGATGTGCATGGTGAAGTCGTCATTGACACGCTTGTAATGAGTGGTACTAAACAGGGGCAACTGTGGACAAGCCTCATGAATCTTGAATTGGTGAGAGCCGCAACCGACAGGTTCCTTGTATGACATCCTTCTATACTTCGTCATACAAGCCAGCATGTAGATGATATAAGAGCTCATATAAAATGTCTTCGTTCTTCTCAGGCTCAGGAGTTGCTCATGCAAATTGTCACTGATCATCACAACCCAGTTGACATAATCTTTCCCTTCCAGCACGAGGTTGATATAATAAAACATCCAAGGCTCAAAAATGAATGACTGTGCACAACCACCAACTCTGCTCAGCATCATAATGAGATCACAATATTCTTGCTTCAAGTCATCCGCTATGATTCGCTTCGGCAGCTTTGTACGAGAAGGCTTGGGAGTGCTCATCCAGTGAGTGTTGATTGTTTCCATGCATCTCTCGAACACAGAAGCGTACATTCGCTCAGCTCGCTCTTTGGATTTGTAAACCATATTCCTGTGCACCTAGATCCCGAAAGCTTCACCAATGGCTGCAGGAGTAAGATTGGCTAGCACTTGGCCATCTGGTGACATGATCGATCTGTGATCCTTCTCATAATAATTGGCGCACTCCATCATCAGCTCCGAACACTGAATGGTTGGTGGGAAACCAGCAGCTGCATATAATCCACTTCGAACAATATTGTGCGAAGTGGTTGAAGGTCGATGACTTCCAATCCCCAACATTCTGTTCTTGAAGGTCTCTAGGTTGACAGAGTCCAAGTTGGTATCTGTCAGCTTGCCCAACTTCGAAATGAATTTTGATTCTGGCATGAATGTCTTGCTCAGCTTCTTAATCGCTGCCTGTCTGGATGCACCATTGTTATCTTTGCCAGTCGCCCTTGCCTCAGCCATCTGCAACACAACAAACATTCATCAGCAAATTAACTTATAAAATAAATAAGACATTGTATAGGGGCTGCAGTCGACTTCTAGAACATTTCTTATTCGCAAACCTCAGCTTCTTCTCTTGAACTTCAACACTTAGAAAAGGTCTCTAAGTAAACTTTAGTGACTTCCCTACTTCAATCAGCAATCTTCAATCTTTAATAGAATCGCCCACTAGTAATCAGCAACTTGAACTTTGGCAGATTTGTATTTCGCACTTGGCAAGTGCGCACCTCACAAGCAACTTTGAATTCACACTTTTTCAATCAACAAGTTCGCACCTCTTAAACTCTTTGAAATTCCTCCCCTCAAGGCGTCTTTCTCAGCTTTGGCAACTTCCAATCAGCAACAAATCAAGCTCCAGCAATCAGCAAGTGCGCACCTTCAAAAGTTGCAACTTTAAACTTCAGCAATAACTTCGAACTCCAGCAAACTCCCCTTTGAAATTCAAATTTCTCCACTTCAAATTTTGGAAACCAACTCAAGTCAAGTCGTCCCTCTTAGCTCTACTTCAGCAACACCTCAGCCTAAAAAAAATTCGAACTCCTCAAGCCTCAGCAATGCTTCGCAACAATCTTCACTTAGAGCAAATTCGTACTTCTCCAACTGTGAAAAACAAGTGAGAAACGTCTGAATTTTATAGCCAAAGTCGAATTCTAGGAGGAGTTAAGTATAGGAAGTGCATTAAACTTCCACTACTCCACTTCAAGAATTCGAATTTCCCTCTCTGGTGTTTCTAACACTTGTCTCTCGACGTCAGGAATCTTGCTTTTCTAGAAACTCGACTTTGACTGGCATCTTTGAATTTATTTTCAAAAAATTTGATTCAAATTCATCTTTTTAATTCACCAGCCGGAGCTCTGTCACTTGAATTCGAATTTAACTCCTCCTCAGCTCTGGAAAATTCATCATCGAAGAATTCCATCAAAATCATTTAGGCAACTCATTTCGAATTCACCATTCGGAGAAATTCATTTTGAAAACACATTTTATTCATCTTGCCTTAGAGAATTTTGAATTTTCCTTAGGAAATTCACAAATTGAGCACTGATCAAATTCTTCACTGAAAAAGTGTGGTTGCGGAAGACATAGAAATCCATCTATCATCACAAATGTTTAGTACCCAGAAGAGAATTTTCTCCAGAATGCTTCGAATCCATGGGTACCCAACGAACGGGTTCATTTAATTTTTAAATTTTAAACCTTAGAAAATATTATTCTATCAAATTAAATCCATTCTTCGCCAGTGATCATCCTGTGTTGCTCTCACTTGAGAAATTCTATCAATTCATCCTGCATTATCATCCATATCTGACTTCATCCCTGAAAAATTTGCCGGTGTTCTAAGAAGAAAATTCATCACCTTGAGTTCTAGGCGTATTTTCTAAGAAGAAAATATTTTTGCCTTAGAAAATATTTTAAATCACCTTGCACTCTGAAATTTTTCCTTAGAAAATTTTATTCGTTTGCCAGTGAGAAGAACATCAACTTCACTTAGAAAAATTTTATTCATGGGGGCGCCTAGCACATTTTATTTTTCACTCGCCACTTTGCATTTTACTTCACATTTGAAAAATATTTTTGATGCTCCAACGCCTTAGGAAAAAAAATTTTCATCACTCACCACCTTAGGCGCATATCATGTGTGAAGGAGGATATTCATCTTTGCCTCTGAAAAAAAAAATTCATCGCCTAGCATCTTTAAATTCCTCCACCCTATTCCTTGGGCGCATACTACCCTTGCTAGAAGTCTTCACTTCCAACGCCTAGGCAACACATTCATCACCTTGCAACATTTTCTAACACATATCACCTTGGGCGCATTTAGGACTTGAGGAAGAATTTTAAAATCACGCCTAGCATTTACCTTTGTATCGACCACGCCTTGGAGTACTTTCAACACCTTTTACCTCATTTACCACTTATCATTTACTTTTACAACCTCAACTTGGGCGCATTTAGACATGCAAGGGGGATGACTCTTCAACTTCCATTTTTTGTCTCTACTTGACCTCATTTAGGCGCATTTAGGGGGGTGAGGAGGATGAATTCTTTTGACCTTTTGAATTTTTTCTAGCTTGGGCGCATTTTAGCCTTGATGAAGGATGAAACTCATTGACTTGTTGACTTGCTTTCATCTTTGGGCGCATTTTTGATGTAGAGGAGGATAAAGCATGTTACCACGTCCTTCTGTGACCTTTCACCTCCCTTGTTTTCGTCTTCACATGCATGTTTTTGGGCGCATTTTGCCTATGGAGAAGGATGAATTTGTTTGACTTTCCTTTGACCTATTTGCTTTTGGGCGCATTTCTACCCAGCTGCAGGATGGGCGCATTTGGAGGGTGGTGGAGGATAACCTCAACACTTAGAATATTTTTCAACTTCCCTTGGGCGCATTTTGCCATGCCTACAGGATGAAAATTGTTGACCACTTTGACTCACTTCTCTCTTGGGCGCATTTTGGCCTAGGTGAAGGATGAATCCTCATACTTAGAATTTTTTATGCTTGGCATTACCTTGAAGGCGCATTTAGGCTAGGCAGAAGGATGAAAAGTGTTGACTTTCTTTGACTTCATTGCTGGATGGGCGCATTTTGGGCATGGTGGAGGACGAGCTTCATACTTAGAAATTTTCCATGCTTCCTCATCTACTTGGGCGCATTTTGCCATGGCTGCAGGATGAAGTTCCAGACTTAGAATTTTTGAAATATTCCGAGCCAAATTTTTTTTGTTTTTCAATGTTTCGGATTACAAATTACAAGCATGCACCCGTTAAGGTTAGATAGATAAACCAAAACGTGCGAGGAAGCAACCCTAACCAGAATGGCGCCGATGATGGCGAGCATTGGTCAGGGGATCTCCTAGTCTATTCGCAGAAAGGAACTCAACGTCAAGTATGTGCTACCCAATCCAATGCGGAGTGAGGGGCGACCATATGACGGAGTGATTACAGAATCTAATGCTTGAAAGAAAATGACTGAAAGCTAAAACACTCAACACCCAGAATGTGCTTTCTAACCCAGAATGGGATAGTAGCGACCATAG
The DNA here is from genome assembly GCA_007258455.2 of Sequoia sempervirens. Lineage (NCBI taxonomy): Eukaryota > Viridiplantae > Streptophyta > Pinopsida > Cupressales > Cupressaceae > Sequoia > Sequoia sempervirens. Next base: position 18,631 of record VDFB02115604.1, on the reverse strand, counting down.
GGCGGAGGTAAATTAATCACAATATCAGAAACTGAGAGTGACAACTATTACAAGCGGATAAGCAAGAATCAAATGGGCTGTCAGTACTACTGCCAGCGTACAATTTAAAAGAAGATCACTTGCTATCAATACAAATCAATATATGAACATTTTGCAACAGCAATAATGAATCCTTTTGCTGATTAAGAAATTCAAATGAAGAAGTTATTAAACAAGTCCAACCTTGTTCCGAGCTTGGCCAATTTCCGAGGAATTATCCACAACGCTATTGTAGATCTCTCTTCACCGTTCAATGAAGTCTTGGCTGCTGTCTTTAAACTGCAGATTCAGACCCTGCACCATTCAATAAATAACAGCAACAGCAGATTTCTTGAATTGCTCAAATCTCACTCTCTATCTGTTCCACTTGCTTGAGACTTAATGCAAACACTAATATGAAGGAGGCGTACAAACTAATGCTAAAGAACGGACCTCAAATGCAAATGTTATTTAATGCACGAATTTCCAAAAGACTGAAAAGTACGGCTCAAGGAGAAAGGGCGATTTCTTTTATAAAATCAAATACTCTTCAGAAAAATCCACAATCTAGTACACATGGGCGCCTAGCTCATACCAATTGATTTATGCAATACCCACAATGACATTTTTTGTCTTTTTTGATTTTTGAATGAAAACTCAAATCTGCTAAGGCTAAATTACTGAAAACAGAAAACTCTAGTATGCCAAATCTGAACCTACATGAAAGAATGCTGATTACAATGCACGAACTCCAAGTACTCACAAACTAGACTAATAATCATCACTAGTCGTTGTCTTACAAACGAGAAGAGATGCCCAAACTAGGAGGTCTTCATCCCTCGAAGCAATCCAGAATCAATCCGGCAGCATAACGGTGTAATTTCCAAGATAACCCAAACTGATGCACAAGCCCTCTTTTTATAAGTTTCGTTTGACTTCACGAAACCCTAAAATCATCTTTTAGGTCAAATTCCCTGATCTCCTCAAGAAGGCGTACTTTCTCCTTCAAAGATTAATAAATGATATTTTAATTAAAAGTCAATCTTGAAAGGTGCGCCCAATATAAGCTTGCTTGACTTAGGCAATAATTAAAATAATCATTTAATGAGGGCGCCACCCTCAATGGCCCCTTTTAAAACATCTTTAAGTCATTACTTCTAAGCCCAAGGTCAACATTAAAATATAATATTTAAATGTGCCTTTAATGAAATAACTTAACTTATCCCTCCGGAGGCGCACTGAAGCCAAAACTGATCCAAACATCTGACCACTGAAACAGGAAGTCAACCGAGCTGAACATCATCTGACAAGCTGCCAAAAATAGAATTTACTAAAAATAGTAAATTCCAAAAAGTACCCAGAATGCCGGAATGATCATACCACTGCGAAGCCCTCTGAAAACCCAGAAGGAATCCGCCATTAAAATTGACATCTTCGAACAATAACCTCCTCAAAATTAGGAAACCCTAATTTTAACTTCCGACTAGCCTCCGGGTTCCCAAGGAAAGGCTAACGGTCACTGAAAAAGTCAGGCTCGAAAAGGGGACATTACAGTCCGCCCTCCCCAAGATTGCTTGTCCTCAAGCAATTGCAAACTAGGATGCTGCATTATCTCATCACTTTCCCAAGTTGCATCCTCCATAGGCAGGTTCTTCCACTTTACCAAACATTCTCTGATAGTTCTATTCCTCAAGGAACGTTCTCTGAAGTCAAGTATCGCCTCGGGAACCAGAACCAATTGTCCTTCTTCGTCCAACGGTGGCAACTGTGAAGAAGCAAGCACATTGTGTCCAAGTGCCTTCTTGAGGCGAGACACGTGGAAGACGTTATGCACTCTGCTATCTGAAGGTAGCTCTAATTCATAAGCTACAGCCCCAACCCTTCTGATGACCCTAAACGGCCCATAGAAGCGAGGTTTGAGCTTCTCAGCTCCACTCTTCTTGAGAGTTGACTGTCTGTAAGGTTGTAAGCGGAGATAGACCATATCCCCAACCTCAAAAGAACGCTCTACACGCTTCTGATCAGCATACAACTTCTGCTGATTTTGTGCAATCTGCAAATTATCCTTCAAAGATCTCATTATGTCCTGACTATGCTGCAACAAATCCTTGGCTAATGGTGTTTTGCTATCACCAAACACCAAATCTGCAAAGCTGGGTGCTTCATACCCATAAAGTGCCAAGAAAGGAGACATTTTGATTGACATATGGAAGGTAGAGTTGTAGCAGTACTCGCCTATATGCAGCCACTTAACCCAAGCGTTCTGCTGTTCGGACACATAATTTCTCAAGTAGCCTTCCAACCACTTGTTCACCACTTCTGTTTGCCCATCAGTTTGAGGGTGATAACTCGTGCTTGGAGTAAGCACAGTACCACTCATTCTGAAAACTTCCTGCCAAAAGGTACTTAGGAACTTGCTGTCCCTATCACTGACAATATTCTTTGGCAACCCATGAAGCCTAAACACTTCTCGAAAAAACAAATCGGCAACTTGAGCTGCAGAAAAAGTACTGGTAATGGCAAAGAAATGAGCAAACTTGGTTAATCTGTCAACTACCACGTAGATACAATCCTTCCCTTGGGCCTTGGGCAACCCAGTGATGAAATCCATTGAAATGCTTTCCCATTTTTGATTGGGAATTGGAAGTGGTTGCAGCAAACCGGCTGGTAAGGTGTGCTCATTTTTATTTGCTTGGCAAACAGGACATTCCTGAATGTAACGTTGAACCTCCTTCTTCAAACCTTTCCAAGAAAACCTTTCTCGGATCTGCCTATAGGTCTTGAAAAACCCTTGGTGACCAGCAACTGGAATGTCATGAAAATTCAAGAGAATCTTCTTCTTGAGCTTAGAATCGGCTACCAGAAAGATTCTACCCTTATACTGAATCAAACCCTCAGCCACTTGGTACTTTTCATCATGGAAAGTACCTTCCAGAATGCTGGTTGCAAACTGATTTTTTGCATAATCAGCCAGCAACATGTCTCTCCAGTCTGCAGTGAGCTCACACAATGAGCTAAGATGAGGCCTTCTGGATAGAGCATCGGCCACTACATTATTTTTTCCTTTGACGTATTCAATGTCAAAGTCGTAAGCTTGAAGCTTACTTACCCATTTCTGTTGCCTCTCATTTAAATCCTTCTGGTGCATAAAATGCTTGAGGCTATTGTGGTCTATTTTAACCACGAACTTATTCCCCACCAAGTACTGTCGGAACTTGGCTAATGCATGCATAATGGCAAGCATTTCTTTGTCATAAATTGAATATGCCCTTTCCACACCCCTTAATTTTCGGCTTTCAAACACAATAGGGTGTTTGTCTTGCATCAGGACAGCACCAACTCCTTCACCCGATGCATCACACTGCAGCTCGAATGGCTTGGAGAAATCAGGGATAGCCAAAACTGGGCATGAGCTCATGATCTTAAATTTGTCAAAAACAACTTGAGCCTTTTCTGACCAAACAAAGGCTCCCTTTTTGGTGAGATCAGTAAGGGGAGCCGCATTCTGAGAATACCCCTTAACAAACCTCCGATAGAAACCACAAAGGCCCAAAAAACCTTTCAACTGCGTCAAACTTTCAGGTGGTGGCCAATCAACCACTGCTTTGATCTTCTCCGGATCCACCTTTACTCCCTCAGCACTGATTATGTGGCCAAGGTACAGTAACTCCACCATTCCAAATTCACATTTGGAGGCTTTAGCAAACAAGCTCTCAGATTCCATGATACTGAGCACTTCCTCCAAGTGCTTGAGGTGATCCTCCCACGTCTTGCTGTAGATCAGAATGTCATCAAAAAATATCAGCACAAACCTTCGTAACTGATTCTGGAAGACACGGTTCATGCAAGACTGAAAGGTTGTCGGAGCGTTAGTCAACCCAAATGGCATGACTAAGAATTCAAAATGGCCATAGTGACATCTGAAAGCTGTTTTTTCCACATCTGATCCCCTCATTCGTATTTGATGGTAACCCGACCTCAGATCAATCTTCGAAAAGAACTTAGCCCCATGTAGCTCATCAATGAGCTCATCTATTCTGGGAATGGGGTATCTATTCTTGATAGTGCTTTGGTTCAAAGCACGATAGTCCACGCACATGCGCATGGTACCATCCTTCTTTTTCACAAGAACCACTGCAGATGCAAAGGGGCTCTTGCTGGGTCGTATGAAACCCATCTCCAAGAGTTCTCGGATATTCTTCTCGATCTCATCCTTTTGCCTCTTCGGGTACCGGTATGGAGTTGTGATTACCGGTTTAGCTCCTTCCTTGAGCTCTATTATGTGTTCTGAACCTCGATCAGGGGGAGGTCCAGGAGGTAAATCAACAAACACTTTACTCTTTTTGGTGAGTAAAGATTGGATATCAGGAGGATGCTCTATTTTAGTTTCAGCTGGACTGGCTGGAAGAATCATGCACTCAGCAGCCCATTCCACTTGATCATGACGTATCAACTTCGCCATCCTCTTGAATGATACAATCCGAGGACCACCATTTGACATACCTCTCAACACCACCTTCTTCCCATCGGATTGAAACTTCAACTCCATAGTTTGCAGATTTAGAGAGATCTCTCCAAGAGATCGCAGCCATTGAATGCCAAGGACAGCATCTGTATCTCCAATACTGACCACATAGAAGTCATCCTTGACTTCGTAATTGCCCAATTGCATTGACATGTTCGGAATCCTCTTGGTGCATGAGATGTGAAACCCATCCGCAACCATAACTCTGAACCCTTCAAAGTCTTCTGTTTGCAATCCTTTCTTTGCCACCACAACTTCGTCTATGAAGTTATGTGTTGCATCAGTGTCAATTAGAGCAACAATACGTTGCCCTTTGATCATCCCACGAACTTTAAAGGACTCATTCTTTTGGAAGCTCGAAAGTTGAGCCAATGTACCACCACTTTCTTTTTCTCCTTCAGACTCTTCTGGAGTATTTTCTTCATCGCTGTCCTCAAAATCAGCTTGCTGATCAGAAAAATCAGAATTGCTTTCATCAGCTGTATAGACCTCAATTTGATGAATCTTAGCTCCCTTGGGGCACACATGATCTTGTGACCATTTTTCCCAACAACGGAAACATAAACCTTTCCTACGGAGTTCATTGATAGTCTCTGGATCCAATCTTGAGCCATGAGGTTTCTGTGGTTTAAACTCCTTATGATGAGGCTGCTGATGAAACTTTTTCCCTCTATCTCCTTTGTGAAAAGCTGGTTTGGAATGGAACTTTGAAATATGCTAACCAATTCTTTCAAGGAAAAACACAAAATAACCAGCAGTAGATGATATGATTAAGCATTCCCCAAACAAAATCTGAACTTGAATGGAAGATGCTGAAGCTTGAACTGAAGAAACTGAATTGGAATAGAAGAACTACTCAACGTCAAGAATGTGCACTCAAGATCCCACTGAGGGCGAGGTGCTAACATATGACGGAGTCTAGAAATTGAAATTAAGAACTATTAGGCGGATAACCAGCCATGAGAAAACAATTCCACGCTACCACCAAACAGTGGGGGGAAAAGATTACAAATTAAAGCAATTCATCCGCTGCGGCGGGCATCCACAGAACTGTGGGGATTCACCACTTAAGTGGGTACAAGATTTACAAACAATTTAACCACACTGGCGGTAAACCATCCAGGGGACTTTAATGAGATACAAATCAAATAGTTGCAGCAATACAAATGGTTAGATTAGTACTACTAATCAGAACCTTACAATTTCAACAAGACTGCAATTAAATGAGTTACAATGATAGAGAAGTGAAATGTAGATATAAGAATGAATTTATAACAGTGTTCTTTGCTTTCCAATGACTGAAATGGAGATTAAACTGGAAACTGATAAATCTGATGCAAATTCCTGAGTTCTGGAAATTTACAACAGCAAACTGGAAAACAGAAAAACATTCATAACTCACTTATTTCTTCTCCGAATGGCGTGAAACGAATTGCAAAAGCACCTTACAAGTCTGGCGCCCAAGATAGAATCCAGAAACAGCAAACAAAGTCTCTACTTTTTTTTGGCACGAATCCCAAGACAGCATTAAATGGTACGGCCCTTGAGGAAAATCGACTTTGCAATATAAAATTGAATACTTCAAAATAAAATCTGATTTTTGGTGGAAGTTGGCGCCTCCAGTCAACAAGTAGATTGCTCAAACACCCAGAACCAAATAAAAATCACTCAGCAAGATACGAACAGAAAACAGCTTCAGCTGTAGCAAAACCAGGAACTTCAAAACTGTAGAATTCACCAAATTTCTCAATCTTTATTGCTCAATCTGCTAGTCTGATGTGAGAAGCAGCAATATTCCAATTAGGTGTTATATTTCAAACACGAAATTGGGAAGGGGCTAGGAGGTAGCATCCTCGAAGCAATAACAAAATGTCCATAGTCATTTTGACAGCATAACAATAAGGTAGTTGATAGATATCAAATGCTGGAGTCATGTCTTCATTTTATAAGAAATGAGAAACTCTTCAACTTCCTCAATTGGCACGCCAAAAGACAACCATTTGAATTCTCCTTATTTTCAAATTTCATAAAATATATTCCTCATAAAGTGGCGTCCACTTTCCTCCAAGCATAAATTCAAAAATATAAAATATTATTATCACCTTATGACAAGGCGTACCCTTCAAGTCCCCTTTTTAAAACAACTTGCAAGTTGTATCCTTAGGCCAAGGGGTCAATTGAAAATTATAACACTTATGCCAATACTTAGTAGATTTCAACAAATTAAGCTTGAGAGGAAGATATTGAAACAACCAATAATATGCTCACTGAAGAGAAGACTGAAGACAACCAACTGCATACTGCCACAACCATCATTTACTAAAAATAGTAAATAAAATGAAATGCTACAAAAGCCAAGCCCATGAAACCCTAATTTCCACCTCATTCCAGTCTACGGGTTCCGGAATAGACTGAAGAATGCCAATGCTGATCACTGATGAGAAGGGGACATTACAGTCCGCCCTCCTCGAAATTGCTTGTCCCCAAGCAACTGCAAAGATGGATGCAACAAAATCTGTTCACCTTCCCACGTAGCATCTTCAATAGGCAAATTCCTCCATCTCACCAAATATTCTTTGATTGTCCTTCTTCTCAAAGAACGTTCTCTAGTGTCAAGGATCTCTTCTGGAATCAACACTAAATGACCTTCCTCATCCAATGGAGGTAATTCTGATGTAGCCACCACATTGTGTCCAATTGCCTTCTTGAGGCGAGACACATGAAAAACATTATGTATTTTGCTTTCAGCTGGAAGTTCCAACTCATAAGCAACTTCACCAATCCTTTTGGTGATTTTGAAAGGACCATAAAAGCGTGGCTTCAACTTTTCTGCACCACTCTTCTTGAGAGAAGATTGTCTATATGGCTGAAGCCTCAAATAGACCATGTCCCCAACTTCAAAAGACCTTTCCACACGCTGCTGATCAGCGTATAACTTCTGCTGATTCTGAGCTTGTTGCAGATTTTCCTTAAGAGTCTTCAAGATGTCCTGGCTTTGTTGCAACATATCCAAAGCCTGTGGGGCTCTACTATCACCAAACACTAGATCAACAAAGTTAGTAGCCTCATAACCATAAAGAGCCTTAAAAGGAGACATCTTAATTGACATGTGATAAGAAGAGTTGTAACAATACTCTCCTAAATGAAGCCATTTAATCCAAGCTCGCTGCTGTCCTGAAACATAGTTCCTTAGGTAGCCCTCTAACCACTTGTTAACAATTTCTGATTGCCCATCTGTTTGTGGGTGATAACTTGTGCTTGGAGTAAGCACTGTCCCACTCAATCTGAAGATCTCCTGCCAAAAAACACTTAGGAACTTGCTGTCCCTATCACTGACAATTGTTTTAGGCAACCCATGCAAACGGAACACCTCTCTAAAAAACAACTCAGCCACTTGAGCTGCTGTAAATGAAGTGGTAACAGCAAAGAAATGAGCAAATTTTGTTAGTCTATCAACCACAACAAATATACAGTCACGTCCTTGCACCTTGGGCAACCCCGTGATAAAATCCATGGCAATACTTTCCCACTTCTGATTTGGAATAGGCAAGGGCTGAAGTAAACCAGCAGGAAAAGAGTGTTCATTTTTATTCCTTTGACAAGTAGGACACTCTCTAATGTAATTCAAGACTTCATCTTTCAAACCTTTCCAAGTGAATCGTTCACGAATCTGCTTGTAAGTCTTGAAAATCCCTTGATGACCAGCAAGGGGAACATCATGAAAAGCTTGTAGAATCTTTTTCTTAAGCTTAGATTCTTGTACTAAAAAGATTCTATCTTTATAATAAATTAATCCATCAACCAACTTATACCTTCCATCAACCAATTGACCTTCTAACAAGCTGGTTGCAAACTGATTTTTAACATAATCAGCAGCAATTAATTCTTTCCAATCTGCTGATAACTCACAAATTGACTGCAAATGAGGCCTTCTAGAAAGTGCATCAGCAACTATATTATTTTTTCCTTTGACATATTCAATGTCAAAGTCATATGCTTGGAGTTTACTTACCCATTTTTGCTGCCTTTCATTCAATTCCTTTTGGCGCATAAAATGTTTAAGACTGTTGTGATCAGTCTTAACAACAAATTTACTTCCCACCAAGTATTGACGGAATTTAGACAAAGCATGCATGATAGCAAGCATCTCTTTGTCATAAATAGAGTAAGTTTTTTCTGCCCCTCTCAACTTTCTACTCTCGAAGACAATAGGATGTTTGTCTTGCATTAGGACAGCTCCAACTCCTTCTCCTGAAGCATCACATTGTAATTCAAAAGGTTTTGAGAAATCCGGAAGTGCCAATACTGGACACGAACTCATGATTTGTTTAAACTTATCAAAAACCTCTTGTGCTTGCTTAGTCCAAAGAAAAGCTCCTTTCTTTGTAAGATCTGTCAAAGGTGCAGCTTGATGAGAATAACCTTTTACAAATCTTCTATAGAATCCACATAACCCTAAAAAACCTCTCAAATGAGAAATAGTCTTAGGAGTTGGCCAATCAAGAATGGCCCTTATCTTTTCTGGATCCACTTTCACACCCTTTGAGCTGATAATGTGGCCAAGGTATAAAAGTTCTTCCATCCCAAACTCACACTTTGACTCTTTGGCGAATAGACATTCCACCTCTAAAATGGTAAGCACTTCTTCCAAATGCTTAAGGTGCTCTTCCCAAGACTTACTGAATATGAGAATATCGTCGAAGAAGATGAGCACAAACTTCCTCAACTGCTGTCTAAAAATCTTGTTCATACAAGATTGGAATGTGGCTGGAGCATTTGTCAAACCAAAAGGCATGACAAGAAATTCAAAATGCCCAAAGTGGCATCTAAATGCTGTCTTTTCTATATCCTCCTCCCTCATTCTGATTTGGTGATATCCTGAACGAAGATCAATCTTTGAGAAGAACATTGCCCCATGGAGCTCATCAATGAGCTCATCAATCCTAGGGATAGGATATCTATTCTTGATGGTTTTCTGATTTAATGCGCGATAGTCAACACACATACGCATTGTACCATCTTTCTTTTTGACCAGCACTACTGCTGAGGCAAATGGACTCTTGCTTGGTCTAATAAAACCACTTTCCAACAGCTCCTTGATGGCCTTTTCAATTTCATCTTTCTGCCTCTTTGGATAGCGGTAAGGTGTAGTAATGACTGGTTTTGCTCCTTCTTCTAATTCAATCACATGTTCAGAACCTCTTTCAGGAGGTCTTCCAGGAGGTAAGCTTCCAAAGATTTTACTTTTCTTTGAAAGTAAGGCTTGAATATCAGGATGATATTGCCTTTTTTCCTCAACCGGATCAGCTGGTAAAACCATACATTCAGCAGCCCATTCAACTTGATCATGGCGGATCAGCCTTTCCATCCTTTTCAACGACACAATTCGAGGGCCTCCATTTGACATCCCTCTTAAAACAACCTTCCTTCCATTAGACTGAAATTTCAGCTCCATGGTTTGCAAATTCAATGTGATCTCACCAAGAGATCGCAGCCATTGTATGCCCAACACAACATCAGTGTCTCCTATACCCACCACATAAAAATCATCCTTAATTTCATGATTCCCTAATTGCAAAGATAGATTAGGGATTCTCCTTGTGCAAGACATAGTGAAACCATCCGCAACCATTACTTTGAAACCATCAAAATTTTCAGTCTTTAAACCTTTTCTAGCAACTAGCCCTTCATCAATAAAATTGTGAGTTGCTCCAGTATCAATTAGGGCAACTATCCTTTGTGAATTTACCACTCCATGAACCCTAAAAGATTCATTCTTTTGAAAACTGGATAGTTGTGCAAAAGCACTACTATCTCCAACCTCTTCGGACTTATCTTCTTGAACTTCTTCACCTTCACTACTTGCTGATTCGTATTGCTGATCAGACGAATCAGATTCTGATCCATAATCAGAATAGCCCTCCATTTGAACTACTTTGCCTCTTCCATAGCAACGGTGGCCTTTCACCCAAGGCTCACGACAAGTGAAGCAAACTCCATCCTTTCTAAGCTGTTCTTTGAGCTCTTCGGACAGCCTTGGTGGAAACTTCTTGGGCAGATTTGAAGATGGCCTTTTATCCTTCTTATGGCTGAATGTTTTTGAGTGAAACTTAGGTCTTGGGGCTGCCAATTCCATGCTCCTAGCTTTCTTGATAGCTTCATCCAATGTTGGAGGATCAAATGCTTTGACCCAACCCTTCAATGGCTCCATTAAACCTTCAGCAAAAAGGACTACAAGTCTTCTTTCAGTAATGTTGGGCACCATTACTGACAACCTCTGAAAATCAGCCACATAACTCTCTAAAGATCCTTGCTGTTTTAACTGTGCCAATTCTCTAAACTTCAATTCCGGATCTTTGGTGTCAAATCTCTCAATCAATTTATTTGTAAATTCTCCATAAGTGCGAATAAGGTTGTGGCCAAGAGTGACCAAACCGTGAGTCCACCATTCATGAGCTATGCCATCTAAGTGCAAGGTAGCAAATTTGATAGCATCTTCTTCCGGCATAGGTCTAAGGGAGAGGTAGTTATCTAACTTTTGCACCCATGACCTGGCTGTACACTTGTTACCACCATCAAAATGTTCCATAGTGATCTTTCCCAATGCTTGGTAAAAATCATTTCTAGGGCCTGCAGGAAGACGTTGATCATTCCTACCACCATTTCTCCGACTCCTTTGATTCATGAATTGATCAAAGGTCCATGCTCCTCTCATGTCAAGAGGTAAGGACACATACTCCATATAGGCTTGACGAGCATCATCAGCAAAGTTTGGAGTAGCCTCAACTGGTTGTTGCTCTTCCCTTGGTGTGAAAACAGGAAAGAGGGGTCTAGAGGATGACCCACTATGAATTGTAGTATGCTGACCTACAATTCTGTCCCTAGTATTCACCTCAGGACTGCCACTGTTATTATTTCCATTCACTCCACTATTTTCTCCAGCTGAGTTATTTTGGGGCTGAATAATACTCTGAGCTGCTTGCTGATCCAACTTGGATAACAAACGGGACATCATATCTATCATCCCGTCAAACTTCTTCTCCACTCTATCCCTTTCTTCATTATCTTTTCTTACTGAATCTGACATTATGACAATTGTGTGATCAACCACTTCCACTGAATTATCTGAACCTTCCACTGTTTTACCAAGGTCTCTTAGAACTTCTGAGAAGGTATCTGCCTCTGGAACGGGCGGAAACTGATGCTGATTTCTGGCCTGACTTCTAGTGTATGGCCTTGTGTCTCTGTCACTCATCAGTTCACTACTGCAATCAGCCACAGGATGGCAGGGTCTTCTGCTCTGATACCACTGAAATATGCTAACCAATTTTTTCGAAGAATAACACAAAATAACCAGCAATAGATGATATGATTAGCGTTAGCCTCAAATTAAAATCTGAACTTGAATGGAAGATGCTGAAGCTTGAACTGAAGAAACTGAATTGGAATAGAAGAACTACTCAACGTCAAGAATGTGCACTCAAGATCCCACTGAGGGCGAGGTGCTAACATATGACGGAGTCTAGAAATTGAAATTAAGAACTATTAGGCGGATAACCAGCCATGAGAAAACAATTCCACGCTACCACCAAACAGTGGGGGGAAAAGATTACAAATTAAAGCAATTCATCCGCTGCGGCGGGCATCCACAGAACTGTGGGGATTCACCACTTAAGTGGGTACAAGATTTACAAACAATTTAACCACACTGGCGGTAAACCATCCAGGGGACTTTAATGAGATACAATCAAATAGTTGCAGCAATACAAATGGTTAGATTAGTACTACTAATCAGAACCTTACAATTTCAACAAGACTGCAATTAAATGAGTTACAATGATAGAGAAGTGAAATGTAGATATAAGAATGAATTTATAACAGTGTTCTTTGCTTTCCAATGACTGAAATGGAGATTAAACTGGAAACTGATAAATCTGATGCAAATTCCTGAGTTCTGGAAATTTACAACAGCAAACTGGAAAACAGAAAAACATTCATAACTCACTTATTTCTTCTCCGAATGGCGTGAAACGAATTGCAAAAGCACCTTACAAGTCTGGCGCCCAAGATAGAATCCAGAAACAGCAAACAAAGTCTCTACTTTTTTTGGCACGAATCCCAAGACAGCATTAAATGGTACGGCCCTTGAGGAAAATCGACTTTGCAATATAAAATTGAATACTTCAAAATAAAATCTGATTTTTGGTGGAAGTTGGCGCCTCCAGTCAACAAGTAGATTGCTCAAACACCCAGAACCAAATAAAAATCACTCAGCAAGATACGAACAGAAAACAGCTTCAGCTGTAGCAAAACCAGGAACTTCAAAACTGTAGAATTCACCAAATTTCTCAATCTTTATTGCTCAATCTGCTAGTCTGATGTGAGAAGCAGCAATATTCCAATTAGGTGTTATATTTCAAACACGAAATTGGGAAGGGGCTAGGAGGTAGCATCCTCGAAGCAATAACAAAATGTCCATAGTCATTTTGACAGCATAACAATAAGGTAGTTGATAGATATCAAATGCTGGAGTCATGTCTTCATTTTATAAGAAATGAGAAACTCTTCAACTTCCTCAATTGGCACGCCAAAAGACAACCATTTGAATTCTCCTTATTTTCAAATTTCATAAAATATATTCCTCATAAAGTGGCGTCCACTTTCCTCCAAGCATAAATTCAAAAATATAAAATATTATTATCACCTTATGACAAGGCGTACCCTTCAAGTCCCCTTTTTAAAACAACTTGCAAGTTGTATCCTTAGGCCAAGGGGTCAATTGAAAATTATAACACTTATGCCAATACTTAGTAGATTTCAACAAATTAAGCTTGAGAGGAAGATATTGAAACAACCAATAATATGCTCACTGAAGAGAAGACTGAAGACAACCAACTGCATACTGCCACAACCATCATTTACTAAAAATAGTAAATAAAATGAAATGCTACAAAAGCCAAGCCCATGAAACCCTAATTTCCACCTCATTCCAGTCTACGGGTTCCGGAATAGACTGAAGAATGCCAATGCTGATCACTGATGAGAAGGGGACATTACAAACTTAGCTTTGGGAGCAGCCCACTCTATGTTTCTAGCTTTTTTCATTGCTTCTTGTAGGGACGGTGGATCAAAAGCTTTGATCCAACCCTTGATTGGCTCCATCAATCCTTCAGTGAATAGGATTACTAATCTTCTCTCTGTGATTCCAGTGACCATAACTGAAAGTCTTTGGAACTCAGCTATGTAGGCATCCACAACGCCATATTGTCTCAATTGTGCCAACTCCCTAAAGTGCACTTCTGGGTCCTTCTTCTCGAACCTTTCAATGAATCTATTGGAGAATTCATCGTATCTAGTGATAGACCCATGACCTAAGGTGACTAGGCCATGGTACCACCATTCATGCGCCACCCCATCTAGGCGTAGCGTAGCGAATCTAATCGCTTCTTCTTCAGCCATTGGCCTAAGTGCCAAATAGTTGTCTAGTTTTTGTAACCAGGCTCGAGCAGAATTATTATCGCTTCCATCAAGATGGGCAAGCGTAACCTTGTTGAGAGCTTGATTCCAATCTCCTTGTGCTGGGGTTCTTCTTTGATCATAGTTTCTCCCTTGGCCTCTATCCTTCCTCCTATACTCCATGTAATCATTGAAGGACATGTCAAGTTTTACTTCATCAGGAAGGGTGTCATACTCTGTTCGGCCTATCCTCACCCTCTCCAAGGATGAAACATTCTCTTCAGGATCAAGCTATGGGATTGCTGGTGTCAAAAACGTGGGTTTGAATGGTCTAGCAGAAATGTAAGTGTTGCTCACTGCAGGTTGGGCAACATGACCATTGTGCGGGTTGGAAGCACTGTGCTCCCCGGTATGCCCTGTGTTGTGTTGTGGAATATTGGGACCCAATCTCCCCAACAGGAGAGAAAACATATCCATCATGGCATCCATCTTCTTATCGAGTCCTTGACCCAAATTGGCTGAATTGTCTATACCCTTCCCACTGTCACCTCTGTTGCCAGAACTCCTTTCATTATCCCCCATTTTTGTTTCTTGTGAAGGCTCCCAATTAGCCCTCAAAACCTCGGAAGCTGTGTGACCTTCTGGGGCTTGATGCAACTGTGTCTGAACTGTACCTCTCTTGTATACTCTTGCCAAATACCTCTATTCTCTGTCACTCATAGAAGGCTGATTTCACAGGATGGCAGGATACGTGGCTCTGATACCACTGAAATATTCCGAGCCAAATTTTTTGTTTTTCAATGTTTCGGATTACAAATCACAAGCATGCACCCGTTAAGGTTAGATAGATAAACCAAAACGTGCGAGGAAGCAACCCTAACCAGAATGGCGCCGATGATGGCGAGCATTGGTCAGGGGATCTCCTAGTCTATTCGCAGAAAGGAACTCAACGTCAAGTATGTGCTACCCAATCCAATGCGGAGTGAGGGGCGACCATATGACGGAGTGATTACAGAATCTAATGCTTGAAAGAAAATGACTGAAAGCTAAAACACTCAACACCCAGAATGTGCTTTCTAACCCAGAATGGGATAGTAGCGACCATAGGGCGGAGGTAAATTAATCACAATATCAGAAACTGAGAGTGACAACTATTACAAGCGGATAAGCAAGAATCAAATGGGCTGTCAGTACTACTGCCAGCGTACAATTTTAAAGAAGATCACTTGCTATCAATACAAATCAATATATGAACATTTTGCAACAGCAATAATGAATCCTTTTGCTGATTAAGAAATTCAAATGAAGAAGTTATTAAACAAGTCCAACCTTGTTCCGAGCTTGGCCAATTTCCGAGGAATTATCCACAACGCTATTGTAGATCTCTCTTCACCGTTCAATGTAGTCTTGGCTGCTGTCTTTAAACTACAGATTCAGACCCTGCACCATTTCAATAAATAACAGCAACAGCAGATTTCTTGAATTGCTCAAATCTCACTCTCTATCTGTTCCACTTGCTTGAGACTTAATGCAAACACTAATATGAAGGATGCGTACAAACTAATGCTAAAGAACGGACCTCAAATGCAAATGTTATTTAATGCACGAATTTCCAAAAGACTGAAAAGTACGGCTCAAGGAGAAAGGGCGATTTCTTTTATAAAATCAAATACTCTTCAGAAAAATCCACAATCTAGTACA
This sequence comes from Sequoia sempervirens, assembly GCA_007258455.2. Taxonomy (NCBI): domain Eukaryota; kingdom Viridiplantae; phylum Streptophyta; class Pinopsida; order Cupressales; family Cupressaceae; genus Sequoia; species Sequoia sempervirens. Next base: position 2,931 of record VDFB02115604.1, on the reverse strand, counting down.
CATGGGCGCCTAGCTCATACCAATTGATTTATGCAATACCCACAATGACATTTTTTGTCTTTTTTGATTTTTGAATGAAAACTCAAATCTGCTAAGGCTAAATTACTGAAAACAGAAAACTCTAGTATGCCAAATCTGAACCTACATGAAAGAATGCTGATTACAATGCACGAACTCCAAGTACTCACAAACTAGACTAATAATCATCACTAGTCGTTGTCTTACAAACGAGAAGAGATGCCCAAACTAGGAGGTCTTCATCCCTCGAAGCAATCCAGAATCAATCCGGCAGCATAACGGTGTAATTTCCAAGATAACCCAAACTGATGCACAAGCCCTCTTTTTATAAGTTTACGTAATGTCCCCATTTCAAGCTTGACATTTTCGGTAGCCAGATTAGCCTTTCGTTGGGAACGAGGAGAGCTGGTCCGGAAGTTAAAGGTAGGGTTTCCCTAATTTTGAGAGATCATTGCTTTCCGGAGATATTATTGATAGTTTTAATGGCGGTTATACGGGTTTTGAGGCTTAGCGGTGGTATGTTAGATCTCGGCATTGAGTACTTTTGGAATTTACTATTTTTAGTAAATTCTATTTTTGGCAGTTTCCAGATGTGCTCAGGATGGTTGACTCCCGGCTTCAGAATGTTCAGTTGACTTCTTCAGTTTTGGCTTCAGGGCACTGTCGGAGAAATAAGTTAAGTCATCGAAATTAAAAAGTCACGTTTAATTATTATAATTAAACGTTGACCATGGGCTTAGACTTAATGACTTAATGTTGTGTTTAAAAGGTGGTTCCTTGAGGGGGGCGCCTTCATTATGAAATGATTTAATATTTCTCTAAGTCAAGCAGGGTATGATGGGCGCCTAAATCAAGCATGATGTTTTAATTAAAATATCATTTATTAAGCCATGAGGAGAAAGTACGCCCAATCTTGAGGAGGGTGAAGTTTGACCTAAAAGCTGATTTTAGGGTTTTCAAAGTCAATTGAAGGTTATAAAGAGGAGCCTTGGTGCATCATTGGGGTTATCTTGGAAAATACACCGTTATGCTGCCGGATTGAATCTGGATCACTTCGAGGGATGAAGACCTCCTAACCATTGGGCATCTCTTCTCGTTTGTAAGACAACGACTAGTGATGATTGTTAGTCTAGTGCGAGTTCTTGGAATTATTGCATTGTAATCCGCATTCATCCTTTTAGGATCAGTTTGAGCATATTAGAGTTTTCTGTTTTTCAGTTTTAGCTTAGCAGATTTGTGTTTCCATTCAAAAATCAAAAAAAGACAAAATATTTCTTTGTGGGTATTGGCTATTTCCCTTCCTTTGGTCTAGGCGCCAATGTATGCCAAATTGTGGAATTTTCATTGTAGAACTTGATTTTATAAAGCAAGTCGTACTTCTCTGCTGTAGCCGTACTTTTCAGTATATTGGGATTCGTGTATTAAAAAAAAGTGGCATCTAAGGTCTGTTTCATGCTCTGTTCTTGAGCGCCCCTATCTCAATTGAGTTTGGCAATTGGTATTTATCAATTTGGAGGAGTATATAGAAAGATTCGAGCCTTTCTTGGTTTCCTATGATGCTGTTAATACATTGAAAAGTGCAGGACTGTCACAGCAGATTGGATAAATCTGCATATCGTTTATTGTTTGGTGTTGCTAGTTCTCTCGAGCCACGCGAAGACATCAAGGAAGATTACTCAAGCTGGAAGAATAAGGTTGGATCTTTAATCTGCTGTTTTCTGTGATCTTTACCTTCCGCATTAAAGTTTTGAATCTTGTGTAATTCCCTTATAAGCTGATTTATATTGATAGCAAGGTCTCATTTCTAATTTGTAAGCTGGCAGTAGTACTGACCGCATTCTAGATCTTTGCTTAAATCAGATTGTATTAGTCTTTTACTTCCAGCAGTAGTTTGAAATTGTAAAACTCCGCCCTATGGTCGCTACTTTCCCGTCTTGGGTCAGCAAGCACATCCTGGGTGTAGAGTAGATTCGGTATTCAGCATTTCCTTTAAGTTTGCTTCAGTATTAGTTGGAAATTGTATAACTCCGCCCTATGGTAGCTACTTTCCCTTCGGGGTGAGCAAGCACATTCTGGGTGTTGAGTAGTTTAGTTATTCAGCTTTTCATTTCAAGCTTGCTTTCAGAGTCAATTCACATATATGTAGTCGCCTCTCAATTCTTTGGATTACAGTAGTACATACTTGACGTTGAGTTCTCTTCAGTATCTTGAGTTTACTTTTCTTGCACGCTTCGGGTTTATCCATCTAATTCCTAATCTGCTTAACGTTGTAATTGCTAATTGAAAACAAAAATTTGCCTCGCTTATTTCAGCTGGCTTTTGGACTTCAATTTAAACCCTAAAATCATCTTTTAGGTCAAATTCCCTGATCTCCTCAAGAAGGCGTACTTTCTCCCTTCAAAGATTAATAAATGATATTTTAATTAAAAGTCAATCTTGAAAGGTGCGCCCAATATAAGCCTGCTTGACTTAGGCAATAATTAAAATAATCATTTAATGAGGGCGCCACCCTCAATGGCCCCTTTTTAAAACATCTTTAAGTCATTACTTCTAAGCCCAAGGTCAACATTAAAATATAATATTTAAATGTGCCTTTAATGAAATAACTTAACTTATCCCTCCGGAGGTGCACTGAAGCCAAAACTGATCCAAACATCTGACCATTGAAACAGGAAGTCAACCGAGCTGAACATCATCTGCCAAACTGCCAAAAATAGAATTTACTAAAAATAGTAAATTCCAAAAAGTACCCAGAATGCCGGAATGATCATACCACCGCGAAGCCCTTTGAAAACCCAGAAGGAATCCGCCATTAAAATTGACATCTTCGAACAATAACCTCCTCAAAATTAGGAAACCCTAATTTTAACTTTCGACTAGCCTCCGGGTTCGCAAGGAAAGGCTAACGGTCAC
>VDFB02115603.1:0-79671 GCA_007258455.2 Sequoia sempervirens | reverse complement strand
TGTCAGTGGACATTTTAAATTACACAATTCTATACACTTTCCTATTACATTTTTAAACCACATCTCTTTGAGGCATTTTGTTAAATTTAACAATTGACTTTCTTTGTGTATGCTTCCAAAGCTTTCATTGAGGTATTTTGTCAATCAGTTATACAAACCAGCTGATTTCCTTGTCTATGCTACCAATTTTCCATACATGTCTCTAAAAAATTGGAATATACTCCTAATGCAGTAGGGGGAGGCCTACAACATACAAACACACAACTCCAATCTACAAAAAAATTTACAATTTACAATTTCATCATGACCTCTTCTTTCAACAAATTCACATTATTTAGGTTGTAGCATATCAAAGTCACTCAATCGGGTATAATTCCCCACACAACCTTCTCACTTCTCAGCATACCCAAAAATCCAAAAATAGTCTTTACTTAGGTCTCAAAACAAAATATTTTCCAAGTTTTAGGATCTTGCATGCTCAAATAGGTTTCCAATACTACCCTCAATTTGCTCATAAATATCTAAGGTTTTCTATATTTCACAACTCCAAGGCCTTCCAAGCCTCACCAAAGCATCAAACAAGTTTGTCAGGGTTTGCAAAAACAAAATAAACCTTCACTAGGCCTTTAGCCTCATTAGATCTCAAAAACACCACTTTGGTTCCTCCTTTTCATGCCAAAAACTCACATTCTCAGCCTAAGATAACATCACCATCCTTATAGACGCCTTACCACTATTAAAAGAAACATGAAACTTGAAAACAACATATTACAGGCCTTTCCTCTTAATCACAGGTCACCATAGTAGGAGGAAAGGCTCCATCTTTAAATTAAAGTAAAACTCATACCCTGCTGGTCTATACAGGCTAATCATGAAGAATGGAGTTTTTCGTTCACCGAAACAACCAAAGGAGTCTCAAAATAGATTCGTACACAGGAAAAAGAAACTGAAAACACAGAAAAAATACTTGAAACTCGACAATTTAGGCGTTGAGTCGAGCACCAAATCCTCAAAAGAAATTCATTGAACCCTTTATTCGGGCTTACAGTTTTTATACATTTTCAAATCAGGAGTCCCAACTTCCTTCAACACCCATAACCACCCTTGAACCACCAAACCTTCATTAAGCCTAAAAGTACTAGTATTAGCAATGGTTTGCTTAATAAGCTTCATTATGAAATTTTTTTGTTCTACAGACCTAGGACCATTTAGACACCTTTATTTTACCCATTATATAGCCTTTCAACATATCCAACAATCACCAATGCTTGTTTTGTACCAAACTGCACAAATTATTAAGTTTTCTACTCTTTTAAGGGCCCAAATTAGCCCACTTTTACAAAGGTACCACCTTCAAAACTTGTCCAAATCTCCTGAAACCTTGGGGAAGCACTTTATATCTATCAAAACTTCAAATTATAGCATTAGATTGCAGAGATTCAATCATTTACCACCCAAACCATAAAACCCTCTCCCTAGGCTTAGAAACCATATGTTTTATTGAAAGTAGCACTTGCCAAGCACTCCAAAACTTGAAAATTGTTGAAACAAGCCTAATATACCTTGCTCATGCTCAATCTAACATAAAATAACACTTCCCAACTCATAAACTCAATTTCAATCACCAAAAGCTCAATTTTGTTAAGGAAAACTCAACATTTCCTCATTTGGTTTGACGCCCAATCCAAGATCATCCTCCATTCAAGTTTATCATGGCCTTTTATAATGTTTCCCTCTTACAAAAAACCACTTCAACTTCGAAAACTAACATTTGAAAGAGGTGACCATTGGTCTCCCTCTTTAATAGACTTTTACAACCCTTCACTATTAGTTAATTTGACTTGACTTAGCACTTTTTGCACAGGTAAAATTATTCATTATGCCGAAGAAATGAACTATTAAAAGGAAAAAACTAACAGATGATCAGCTCCAAGCCTTCAGAGATAAAGAGAAAAAATGGATGAGGGAATATCGTGAAAAGAAAAAATTGGGAATGATTAACGAAAACAAGCCAATTGAAGAGGAACCTCAACCGTCAAAAAGAGAAAAGAAATTGGCATCACAAAGGGAATGAATGTGAAAGAGTCATGCTAGGGGAGATGCAGATACCATAGTTGGAGACACACCCTCTACCGCAAGTGAATAAAAAGGGACACCATTAAGCACAAGCGAATATGGAGGGACACCATTTACCACAAGTGAGTATGCTTGGACACCATCCACCACATCTGAAGTTGAGAGTACATCATCACTTAGATTTGATGAACAAGGTATACCATCATCCCCACGTGAACCTCAAGGTATGTATTCTATTCCACCCTCGATCGAAGGTATGCAATCTAGCCCACCTCAATTAAATATTGATGAAATTACTAATGTTGAGATGTATGTACCTAAGAGAACACCACCTAGAATTTTGCGTAGAAAGCCAAAGTTTCTGATTAATATTGATGAGGATATTTTGCAGCACATGGAAGGTAAGATTCCAGAACGCGCTTGTAGAAGATATGTTGATAAGATTTGGAAAATGTTCTTTGAAAGGATAAATGAGACCGGAAGATGTCAACTATTTGTTCAAATGATGTGGGGTTTAAAGTACAGAAACATCATGAATACTCTTGGGTTAAGAACATCAAATGCATCAAGTGAAAAAACTATTGTGAAGAATCTAATGGATGCTTATGAGAGTGGGTAAGACCTCACACTCAAAGGATAGTAATGTCACCCGACATGTCATTACATCAACTTTGGTAAGCTATTAAACAAAGAGATCTTGTCTCATTAAAAAGACAAGTGAACAAATGGGAATTAGTAGAAAAACTTTATCAAAATCCGTCCAAAGGCAGCAAAGAATTGAGGGCACTAAGTCAAATGAATTATGGGAATTCTTGGGAAGACTACCACATAAAGATAAAAAAGTTGTTGAAGCATTGAGAACACTAATTGAAAAATATTGGAAGAATAATACAAGGCCATCTTTGAATCAAAGGGATGTCGTAAGAAGGAGAATCAGTAGTCGGAACCGTGAGCCACATCCAAAGCATTTTATGGATGCGACTCAAACCCAATTTTTTCATAAATTTCAAAATGCTTATCCTCAAATTAGTATTTCTCAAATATTTTTTGAAATGCTTAAACCTTTTTATGTCAAGATAAATCACACACACACTACTTGTTGTTGTAGACTACATATTGAATTCGCTAACCATTATGATGTTTATCATTCTATATGTTTAGATTTGCATACTAATGATGTTTTGAGGATTGTGGCATAGAAGCCCCACCAAAATCTTCAAGAGAGTTCTTATCAAAAAATTATGTCAAATAGAGGATGGCCAAATATTCTATAGGACAACATGCTTGGATGGTTCATGTGAGCGTTGCGGTGGCTTGCAACGAATTCCAGTATGTCAACATATGGAAAGCACAAATGAGGTGGGACATAAAATAGTAGATTTTGGGAAGTATAAAATAGTGGCATACACTACAAAAGATGGGTCTCAAGCAAAAAGGTGTGATTTGGTTATTGAGAAGATTCCAGTGTATCAGTTTATGTCCATGTTTCATGAGAATCTAGTGTATGAGTATGCAAGGCATACCCATAGAGCCCCATGGTTGGACACACAATTCAAGCTATGCAATGACACCTTTCTAGTTGGAAGCATAGTATCAGTGGTTGACTTTGCAAAGAACTACACTCTACAGCCACAATGTGAGGTGTAGTCACAGTATTACAACTCCACACAGGTTTCGATATTTGTGCACATAGCATTCATTCATGCAACTAATAGTACAGAGGACCAAAGGAATTGAGGGAGTATCACTTTTATATTAGTGATGATCACAAAAATTCTCTAGAGTTCATGCAAGGTTGCTTCCAAATTTTCTATAGTGATTTGGCTCAGAGGGGCATACCATACGGATGGCATATAATATGGTCAGATAACTGTGTAGCACAGTTCAAGAATGCGTGCATGTTCTATTGGTTGTGCAGGATGTGTCTCACTACAGGTGTTCATCATATGTGGAAATTTTGTGAGGCTAGGCATGGAAAGGGGGAGCATGATGGTGCAGGAGCATGTGTGAAAAGAGCATTAGCACGAGAAGATTTCAAGTATAAAGATAGTGCAAAGTTGACAGATGCAAGTTCAATCGTTGAGTGGTGTAATGCTTCGATGGGTCTAGGTAATGAAGGTATGTCTTCAATTCATAGATTTTTTTGGTTGATGGATGATACTAACATTGCACCATATGAGGATTGTTGTACACTAACAGGATCGAGTGAGATACACTCTTTCCTTAGCTCAAATTCAAGTTCATGGAGTATCGATACACATAAGATGGCATGCTTTTGTTCTTCATGTACAATGCAAGCCTAGAATGATTGTGAGTCAGGGAAGTGGGTTGACAAATGGTTGACAAGTTATCTTACCCCACTTCACACATATCGCCCTCCGACGGAATTGGAACTAACACAAATGGAATCATTGATCGACTTTGATCATGTATCAGATCTAGTTCAACTAGGTAATATATCTACTTGCTTATTTTTTGAAATTCTATAGTGTTATCTTACTTTGTACTGTATTCGTAATGTTGACTAATTTCAAGTGATTTTATGCACATATCAATGTAGGGCATGTTTATACAGTTATTGTAGATGAAGAAAATGAAGAGGGAATGGACTATTACTTGTTTCATTGTGTTGAGGCCAAAAAGAAATTAGAAGCCCTAGTTATAGACAGAGAAAATATCGAATACCCTACAGGATCAGTTGTTGTTACTGGAACGTGTCTTAGAAGGTACCCACATAAGAGTGTTAAACATTGGTTGTTTGAGGACTTTGACACGCATTGTAAAATTCTTCATTACTCGAACCTTGTTGTGGCATCCAATGTTCGTTTGAGAAAATATGGGGGTATACCTTTGAACAAGACCTTATGGAAGGTCTGTGAGTTTGACCATGAGGCAATACTTGACACAATAAAGAGTAGAGCAGATCCGTATGGTTCATTGGATTAATTTGTAAGTATATGCACAATGGTTCTTATTAATTTATACTTGTATCCACGTTAATTTGTTTGATTCCAATGCTATCATTTCTTATTTTACCTTTTGTATCTGTAAGTAACCCGGTAAAAATTGAATGGTGTCCCCTTGCAGAAAATGCAAATTTATGAGCCATCCAAGAGAATCTCAGGCATAAAAGCAATGCAACATCCCTATTTTGATGATCTTGACAAATCTCAATTATGATTTTCAGTCATTACAAAAGTGTGTGTGAAGCTTGGTGAGGGAATTTCAAGTTATTCATTTTAAGTTAACCTTATCATGAGCACCTATGATGTAGACATTATAGGAGCATCTCGAATTTCAAGATATTCTAGATTCATGAGAGGTGTTGTGTGCAAGAGGTATCTTGGAACTCACAGTGAAGATGTATGAGCAGGAGTGAGTAAGTTGAGAGACTATCATGCCTATATGTAAGTGCCTTCCATCTATTTTCATTTCATTTCCATTTTGGACATGAGTTGTTTCTTTTTATTCTTTTACTTTGCCTATTTGTAACTAAACTAGTAAAAATTGATTGGTCTCTCCTTGCAGAAAATGCTGATTTTGGAGCCATCAAAGAGAATCTTAGCCAAAAAAGCAATGCAACATCCTTATTTTGATGATCTTGACAAATCTCAATTTTTATTTCAAGCCATTATAAAAGAGTGTGTGAAGCTTTCTGAGGGAATCTCAAGTTTCTCATTTGAAGTTAACCTCTAAATGAGAACCTATGATGTAGACATTATAAGAGAATCTTGAATGAATGAGTGACATTGTAAAATATCTGTGAGAACAAAGTACCTAAGGCATTGTAATGATATTTACTTGTAATGACATTTACTGAAATAATGAAATTTGGTGTAGGGGCACCAAGGTTATTGAGCAAATTTGGTTCATGGAAATCTTTTAAGTTAGTTTTTTGTTTTGAAATTTGTCAATTGAATAAGGTCATAACACATCCACAATTGATTTATAATGTAATAAGTCATGTTAGTTACAAAAAGAACAATTAGGCATGATTGGAAAGATGTAGAATCATTTGTAAAGGCTATTTAAAGCCTTTTCAAGGCTATTTAAGCCAATATTTGAATTTGTAGCCTTTTGAAGGAAAATCTTTGAATATGGTTGTAAATGTGCTATTAGTGAGATTGAGATTGTTAACCTTCAGAGAGTAGCAATATTTATGTTGATGAAATTTCCCTTAGATGCAAGGATTCAAAGCACATCAACCATGTGGTACAAATGATTAAATCCCAGAGACGATCTATAGCAATGAAAGAGTCTGAAAAGGTAGAGAGAGCTACACTGGTGACTCAGGAGAAACTTTAGTGATGCAGATTCAAGGTGGAGAAGACTCAAACAAATCAGATTTTAGTAAATCAACAACCTTTGTTATTTCATTTTGTTGTCCCTGATTTTTGACTTATTAAAAATCGAGATAACTAATCAAAATTTTGCATTAAATTTGAAGGTTTTCTTCTCTATGGCACACATTACGAGGTGCATAGAGTGGAAAATATTAGTTTTAGGTTTATAAACCTTTGGGCTACTCTTTTTCCCTCTTTTGTTTCCGTTTTTGTCAATTTCTGAGTCTTTCAGTATGTTTTTGGTCAAAATCGGGTTTTTGAAGTAACTTAGCAAAAAGGGAAACTTTGACTTAAAAGCAAAATTGCTAAGGCTCTTTAAAATCCCGAAATTGCTTAAGTGAGTCAAAAATCCGAATTTGTTAAGAGTCCTCATTTTTGACAAAAGTAAAATTGTTATATGGCTTTAAAAACCCGATTTACTTTGTCATTTGCAAAAGCTTCAAAAAGGCCCGAATTTGTTTTAAACAAAATTGCTAAATGATCTGAAAAGCCCGATTTTGCAAAAAGAACTTGTGTTGACTTCAAAAAACCCCGATTTAATGTTTTAATGTCATTTTTATGTTGTAAAAGACTTCAGAAAGTCCGACGCCATTCTGATTCGAGCCATTTGAATCCTTTTTTGTTTTGACTTCCCTGTTTCAAGGAGATTTCATCGACCTTAAAGCTTGAAGTTTGGATTTTTATCAGTAAATAGCCAACTCTTTTCCATTTTCTGAACTACGCCTGGGGTTTCTTCACCATTTTTCTTATTTGCGGATTTATTTCCAGGTATGTTATTTGTTTCTTTGTCTCTTTCTCAACGTTTTATGTTACTTTTTACTTTGTATAAAATGTGATCTTCATTTATGCATTTCACTTTAGATTTTAACGCCTTTTATTGAAAACGTGTTTTTCTTTAATAGTTTTACACATTTTTACACTATCATTCACTTTTGTCAAAACTCATTTATACATATTTGTTAGTATTCGCTTTTGTTTTACAAAAACGCGTTTTTATTGTCATTATCTATCTTCATAAAATGCGTTTTCATTCATATTTAGTCTGCCCTCATACAAAACATGTTTTTATCATTTTCCCTTCATACCATGTGCCATCCATTTCCCTTCATCCCATCGAAATTTTCCTTTCATATCCTTTCATACCTCCATCCTTAAATCTCATACAAAACGCATTTTCCACTTTTAAAATGCCTTATACGTTGAAAACGTGTTTTTCATCATTTCATTTTTCCAGCAATAAGCTTTCATATACCATTTCATTTCCATTTATCTACTTCAAATCCTCCATTGTCATTTTCTACAAGAACAAATATTCAGCTTTGAGTCACATTTTGGGTTTTGAGAACCAAAAATGCAAATCGGGATTTATAACTTGAATTACAATTTTCAAAATTGCAAAATTGTTAAATTGTTAAATGTCCAAAAAATCCCGACTTCCTTTTATAAAAATTGCTATAGTGAATAGAAAAACCCGAAATGCTTTTAAAAAGCTCAAAATTTGAACTTTTTTTGACATAACTTCAAAATCCAAGGCAAAAATTTCTTTGTCTTGCTGTTTCAAGAAGACAAAACGTTGTTTTTGACTGCAATCATTCCATCAAGTTCCGAATTCATCTTCACCATTCACTTTCCATCATTTTTCTAAAGACCATTTCATTGTCCTAGGGTTTGAGTTTCACCATGTCCACTCACGTTGATGTTGATGATGTTCTAACCTTATGGGGTTTTCACCGCAGTCTTGCATATTCCTATTCAATGACAGATGAACCAACTTCTCCAATAAGCAAAAAGATGAAATATAAATTTGATAAGTATCAGAATGAGATTTCCCCATCTCACATAGTTTCAAATATTGATGAGATCAAGGACACAGAAATTGGGCATGTTGATATGTCCGAGTTTCTTGGGAGAGCTGAGAAATCTACTTCTCCTGACATGCAGAAATTGCTGAGAAGTCATATTCATCTGGTCTCTTCTTTTCCTGTTGCTGCTCTTGAACCTAAATTCGTTCTTGCATGTGCATCTCATTTTGACAGTCAATCTAGAACTATCAAGGACGATGATGGTAACGTATTTATTAGACTAGATGCTGAGACAATCAAGAGAATTTTCAGAGTTCCTGATGCTACTACATATTCAGAGATCACATTGAAGAGTGCTCACAAACATTTCGAGAAAAAAAAGAATGATTGTATCAAACATATCAATTCTAAGTGGCTTCTCAAATCATGACCTTGTGTGACCCGGATACCTAAATTGTATCGGTCTGATTTTAAGGAAGAAATTAATGATATGATCACTCTTCTGAGCAGAATAGCAGGGTTGAAGGTTTCCAATGTGTTTGAAAACTGGATGTATAAGTTCATGGTAGTTATTAGAAAAGCACAGCATCCAATATTCTAGGGTGAAATAATCAGTGACAGTTTGTGTGAACAGCTTACACAGATTCCTACCACTCTTACTTTCTACATGAACTCATACTTGGTTTATATAGCAGCTTCATTGAGGCATTTTCCAAGCCTGTCTCCTCAAGGTGACAGATCATTGGTGCCTGTATGGGAGTATTATGATCAGCTGACTTTAAAACCAAGCCGGGCACATTATAGAAGAGTTCAAGATGCTTTCTTTGGTCATTTTATGTGTTTATTTGACAAAGCATTGGTAAATAACAGGGTATCTAAAGCAGATTGGAATAAAGTAAATGAGTATGGCTGCTTGTTTCTTCAATTCCCTACCTTCACTTATATGAGAGTCGGATGCTTTGAAGACCAACCTTATATGCTTCCAAGGTATCTGACAGATAAGATTATTCTGATGGAGCTAGGAAGGCAGTTGATGGCAGTGCATGCACGTCAAGCTACACAACACAAGACTGGAGTCAGTATTTCATCACATAATCCATTGATAATCGAGAGGTATTCTTTGACAACTTCCTCAAGAGCCAAAGCAATGGAGACTGAACTTCAGGAAATAACATTGAAAATATTTTAGGCCAGAATGGATTTTGATTATAGAAGGATGAAAGAAAAAATTAAAAGAGCCTTCACTCATGTGCACCGCATTGAAGACATTTGGGCAGAACTCCGGACATAAAAAGATATATACAGAATGGATTATTGCAGGCTTACAATGGAGCAAATTGTTGATTTGAATCTGACCTTAATTCCAGGAGTAATTGATGATAGGCAGGTTTTAGATCCTGAATATGAAGAACAAGCAGTTGCTAATGCCCCCATTCCTGCAATCCAGTGGTCTCAAAAGGAATCTGTCTCTATCTTTGATAGGTTTCAATCGGTCTTGGCAAACACCAACACTTGGCTCAAAAGCATAGGTGTCAAGACTATTAAAATAAGAGTTAGGGCTGAAGATGATCCAGCTGGTCCTAAAGGATTGAAATTAGAAATTAGAGAGAAATCAAAAGAAGGAGCTTCCTCTTCAGGTACTAGAATTAAGTTGAAGGTAAGCCGAGTTGTGGAACAACCATTGGAAAAGGAAACACTAAAGGGGAAAGAAATTAATAAAATGCAGATTCAATTTTTGGATCAGCAAGAAGAAGATGAGGTTCTTGAAACCTCTACCATTCTAAGTGAGATAACTCCTCACATTGAAGCTCCAATTCTAGATTCAGCCATATCTCCTGTGTCCCCTATCGACAGTGATGTTGATTCCTTCTCCACAGTATTTGTTCCTTCTATCCCACCTCAAGAGGCTAGTAATCAGGAAATATCAATAATGAATACACCCATGAGAAGCTTACCCAATAACTTGGAGAATATTTTTGATGCAAATCCAATCTTTCCAACCATGTCAGAAATAACTCTCCCAGAGATTGATACATCACTAACAAGCTTTGATTGTTTCATGGCTGATCCTAGTCGTAATTTGTCTTCTGAACAAAACATAGTTGCTGTACAAACTAAGGCACCATCTAGAATTTCAGTTGTAACACAAATTGAGACTGCAGTTGCCATTCCAGATGTGACAACTTTGGATCTTCCTCCATGGTTGAATTCAATTGCTCCCAAAAGAAAGAAACAAGCAATGTCTCCTGATGTTTTTGATTTCCAAAAATTGAAGAAATCAAAACCAATGGTTGCAAAGAAGGAAAAAATAGTCTCACAAGTGTTTGTTGACAACAATAAAATGAAATATGTTGAGATTGCATAACCTCTTGTTGACAAACCACATGATGAGATGCAGGTATCTGATTACAGATTCACTAGGGTGGAATTGGGCAAGAAAACTCATGCTAACCTAATGCAAGATGCTCAGAGTTCAGTAACAATTTTGGCACAAAGCTATAATGAACTTTTAGCCGAAAAGGAAAAGCTCAAAGAGGACAATGATCAGCTAGTTTCAATTATTCAAAGGATTACTGGATCATCAAAAGCAATTGATTCTCTATCTTCAGTCCCTCCTAATCAATCAGTCAGACAATTAGAGAAAATTGCACAAAAGGACAAAGCAGTTGATTCATGGATAACTCAGCTAATTGATCAAAGCATTCCAATGATTGAAAAGACATTGCAAGTTCTAAACAATGTCAGAATAGCAAAGATAAAATTGAATCAAACTTTGGAAGTTTTCAAGCAAAGTTTGGAATCGCTTGAAAATGATTTAAAAATCTGGCATGAGATAGATCGAGTCAAGTTACAAATTCTATGTAGTAATTCAATCTTACCAAACATAGAGAAGTACATAGAATTTGAAGAACTTATGACGAATAAGTCATTAGTTAATCAAGATCTTATCAAAGATATCCAGGCCACATTAGAAATGAATGATGAAGTTCAGCAGGATATTCTTTCAAGTTTTGAGAAAATCTGTTGTACAGTTTTGAATCATGAAGGTGAATTACTTACAGCTGATTTAGTTACTACAGAAATGGCAACCAATCTTTGTCAACAATTGGAATCAGAGCAGTTTACCATTAATTCAATTCATAAACTTGTTAATTATCAAATAATTTTTGATAAAATGCAAACTTCTTATGAAGAACATAGACTTGCAACAATCAGATATTTTGATGTAATCTTGAAGACAATTGCAGTATCCAAGAACACATTGGGTCCCGATGCAAATGAATTGCAGATGATCATCAAAAAATTCTTATCTTTCAAAGATAGGAATGTGATAGATTAAAATATTAGGTTGTTTTATGTATTTTTATTTTCGACAAATATATGTAAAAACAAGTTTTGCAATTGCAAGTGTTCTTTCCTTGCAATTTTGAAAAATGTAATTACATGTAAAATCTTACAAAACAAATCACAATTTGGATTGTAATTTTGAATAAGTCAATTACAGTTAGTTATCGGTTGAGATATTTTCTCAAGTTTGTTGAGATCCTCCCACCTTTTTCTCCAAACCTCCCTCCTATAAATACTTGAGGGGGTCTATTGTAATCTTTTATCTTTTTAGCAAGCAAGAAAACTCTGCATAATTTTATACTCATAAAGTCTTTGAGCTTTATAGTTGATAATTGTGAATTTTCAAGTAATATCAAAAAGTTAGAATTTCAGACTTTGAGCTGAATTCTCATTTTGCATCCTTCATTTTCTTATGTGATTTTGGAGCATTATTTTGTGACTACTTGAGAATTGTGAAATATTGCTGAAGAGAGACTCAATTTAAATATCTGCAGTCTTTGTGCTGTAAATGTGAAGATTGAATTTATAGTTAGTATTAGAAATTGAGAAGAATTATAATACTTTGTGCTCGTAGTAGTTCTCATTTAGAATAATCAAAAGATACATCGTAGTTACAGACTTTGAGCTGTTTTATGTTGTATGTTTTCATTAAGTAATTATTCTAAAAAGGGTAGATAGGATCTCATTCGTCAAGACTTTGTGCTTATTGGTTGTTTTCCCATTCCAGAGGAAGTAACGGAAGTCTTTGTGCTTTCAGGAAACTTTATTTCCTCTTTCTATATTCCACTGCATAGCTGTTGTAATAAGTTTTATCAACATATACTGTTTCTTTTCTGTAAAGAGAGAACATAATCTTTTTTGAAATAAGAGGAACGATTGCTATCCTATCCATTTAGTTTTGTTTACTTAAAGGGGGAGCCTTCCCTTAATTAGGAGATTTTAATCTCACGTGTTGTGGTTGAAATCACGATTTTGTATACTTTCACAAGAATACAAAATTTCCAACCAACAGTTTTTGGCGACTCCGCTGGGGATACAAATGCATTTGAAAGTCTCTCGCTTTCTTTTGAAGTCCAGTATTCCAAATCTGTTTACTTGGTTTTAGTTTTATTTATACGTTGGAAGGAATTCATTTTTATGTTCGTCGTAAGAAAGGACAAAGTTCTCAAGAGATATCTCATGGTGAACAAGCTAAGTTTGAGTTGCTCACTAATATATCCTCTCTTTCACGAACTACTAGCTTTCCTCCATCCAAGAAGAAAAAGCCCATCCCAAGTGAACTTTCAGCCTTTTTCCTCAAACCTTTGATTTCAGTTGTTCCTACTATCCAAGCAATGGCTCAAGGTCCATGGGGAGCAGCTTTTGGTCCTCTAAATCTTACTCCACCTCTTCATGCTCTTCCACAAGGCTCACGCAAGAATCTACCCAAGTTTTATGGAGATGGTAAGCAGCATCCTGATGAACATATCAAGGCTTTCTCTATGGCTTGTGGTGTTCTAGGAGTAGAACATCAAGATTTTGTTGTACGATTGTTTGTGGAAACACTATAAGGAATTGCAACTGACTGGTTTTACAATTTGAGAGCTGGTGATATCACTAGTTGGGATACCCTTAAGAGTAAGTTTGAAGAACGTTTTAAGCCTGCTAAAGATGAACATGGATTGTTGGCTCAGCTGACTCAAATGAAGAAGGATACACATGAGAATATGCGTGAATTCATTGCAAAGTTTAATAAACTAGCAAACAGAATTCCTACTAATTCTCAGCCCACTCCTACAAATCTCAAGTGTTTCTTCATCAACACTCTGCTCCCAGAAGTCAGTTTTCTACTAAGAAGAGCAACTCCAACAAATTTGGCTCATGCTCAAATTCTTGCTATAGAGATTGAAGATGATTTGATCTTGGCTGGGAAAATCCGGAAGGATCCTAATTGATTCAAAGGAAATTCCATTTCTGAGTCTTCTACTTCAACTTCTACTGATCCTATGGTACAGAAGTTGGCTAATGAACTTCTTGCCTTAAAGAAGCAGGTTTCACAAGCTTCTTATGCTGCTTCATACAAAGATATTCCTAGGAGGGCATATCCAAATTCTGCTTCCAACTATGCTACCAGAAATCAGGCTAAATTGCCTCCTCCTCTCGAAAGGCTTGCACTTGAAGCACCCCCAAAGAATACAACTGTTGGTTATTATGAAATAGATCGAGAAGAACTATCTTCCAATGATTTTCAAGTAGAAGATGAAGCTATCTTTAATCAAGAAGATGAAGAGGCAACTGGCGACTCCACAATACGATACATGCATTATGATGATTTAGCTGAAACGGAAAATATCGAGAGTCAAGCATATGCTATTATCACAAGATCCCAAACTCGGTTGGCTCAAAAGGATGAAGAAGCAAAGGTGAAAAACAACGTTTAGTTTCCGGTGACCATTGCTAAGAAGGGGATGCCATTGCTCACCTTGACCAAGGATTTTTCCAAAAATCAAGTAAGCAATTCTCCCACTATTCTTTCTAGTGAGCCTAAGACCAATGTACCAAATTCTAAAGTACTAGCTGAGAATATATCATCTACGTCTCTAGCAAATTCTTTCCAAGCTTTCGATATTATTGACCATGCTAGGAAGACTAAGATCCAAATGTCTGAAGTTGAGTATCTTCAAGCCAATCCTGATCAGCTTGAGAGATTGGTTAAATTTGTTAAAAATAGTGAAACTCGTCCTATTTCAAATATCCCTATTGTCCAAGAACCTAAGAATCTGCCCAATAATTTGGTTATCATTCCATCCTCAGTTCCAGGAAAGATAGATCCTTTCTATATTTCCTTGCTTATTAATGGTTTCAAATTAAGTAACTGTATTATAGATTCTGGTGCTTCGGATAATGTCATGCCAATCAAAGTGGCTGATTGCCTTGGATTAACTCTTACCAAAACTTTTGGTAATTGTTATTCTATGGATAACAAACAAGTACCTCTTGTTGGGCAAATCAAAGACGCATAATTTTCCTTTGCAGCCTTTCCTGAGAAAAAGATAAAGATGACTGTCCTTGAAATAACCCAAACCAATTTTTTTCAAATTTGGCCAAATACACAACAATGCAGAAGGCACCCGTTAGGGTTAGATAAATCAAATCAGCAGTTACAATATAACTCTTTGCCAAGAATGCGCACTCAATCTCAACAAGAGAGAGGTTGTCATATGGCAAGAGGATCGTCAGTATAATAAATCAGAACTGCAACTGAAGGTAACTCAACACCAAGTATGTGCTACCCAAACCAGAATGGAATGAGGCGACCATATGGTGGAGATTTAAAGAAATACAAATGCAACTTCGAAATAAACTCAACACCCAGAATGTGCTTTCAAACCCGGAATGGGAATGGAGCTACCATAGGGCGGAGATGTAAGTTATTACAATGCAATTCAACTGTAGATAGGCGGCAAGCCAACCTCTTCCACTTATCCAGTGGGCATTACAAGCATGATAAAGCAAGACTAAGAAAATGCTGACAGTACTACTGTGCAGCTTACAATGTATTGAAGAGTGCCTGCAAGATCAAGGATTAGAACTCCACAAAGTGCTGCAATAGTAAATATATCTTCCAATAGATCAAATATCAATTCCTAACACCCACCCTTCACTCATACACAATTTTTTCAAGTCTAATATGACAGACCAGCAACATGAATATCAAAACCAGCAACACAAAATCCTCTCAAAATGCTCATAGCTCACTCATTTCTAACCCAAACGACTTCAAATCTGATGCAATAGACCCTCAAAATGATGGCGCCTAGTTTAGTAATGAGAAAGGGCAGCTAAAAGTGGCTATTAATTAATGGCATGGATCCCAAAGCACTCCAAAAAGTACGACTTTCAAGGAATGACGAATTTGCTTTATAAAATCAGAAACTTCATTAAAAATCCCACAAATTTGCAAGTAAGGTCGCCCCAAGTAGAGAAGATGATATGACCAACACCCAGAACAATATCTTTTTTTTATTTTTGATATATGAATGAAACTTCGAATCAGCTATGATATTCAGCAACTCCAGAATATGACAGAAAATGCAAGTACTCAGCTACAAAATGCAAGATCATCAAAACAATGCAAAACCTCACTACAAATTCACTCAAAACAAGCAAACCTCTCTACTAGGTGCTATCTCTCAAGCACGAAGTCGAGCCCAAGCTAGCAGGCATTCATTCCTCGAAGCAATCCAGCAACCATTTCGGCAGCATAACAATACTCAAGATATCAGATGCCCAAATGAAGACCCAAGCTCACCTTTTATAACTTTGTGAAAACTCTCCAGAAGCTTCTAGAAACCCTAATTTTCAAATTTGAAGTAACTCCTTTTTCCCTCCAAAGTTGGCGTCTCATTTCTCAAGGAAATTTAACTTTTTAATTTGAATTAATCTTCTCCTCAAGATGGGCGTCCCTTTTCAAACATTGATTTTTGGACCTTAGAATATAATAAAATATCTCCATGAGGCGCCACCCCTCAAAATCCCCCTTTTATGAACAACTTAAAGTTGCCTCACTAGGCCAAGGGGTCTCAATAATAAAATATAACATTAAAGTATAACATTTTAAAATCAACTGGATGTCTCACCAAAAATGCTTCCCAAGGTCAAGATTGATCAAACCAACTGAAAATACTGAAGATGAGAGCCAACCAAGCCGAAGTCAACAGGACCACTGCCAAAAATAGAATTTACTAAAAATAGTAAATTCTCGAAAGTGCTCAGAATGCCGAACTGAAACCACCAACGCGAAGCTCTCAGAAAACCCAGAAGGAATCTGTAATCCAAGTTCAACATTTCCAAATGCAAGCTCCGCAAAAGGATGAAAACATCCCCCAAGAAGTTTGGAAACCCTAATTTCGAGCTTCTGTTTAGCCTACGAGCTTCCAGAAATAGGCTAAATCCAAATGAAGAGCGTAGGGCTAAATTGGGGACATTACAGTCCGCCCTTCCCAAAATTGCTTGTCCTCAAGCAATGCCACCACAACTCTAGAATAACTCAAACTGCACCAAACCAAACCAAGTACAATCCCAGGGTCCCATATTCGTCTAAAGGAGGGCCCACCATGTTGATGTTGCACCACTCTGATCTTATCAGTGAAGACATCTCGCCAATGCTGCACCAACCTCCCTTGTAACTCTAGAATGTTACTGTCCATGATACTCAAACTGAAAAATCTTAAAGGACTGAGACCAACTTCATGCGACGTCTCATGTCCAAGAGGCCCAAAGTCAACAGTATCAACCATACCACTGTCAATCACAATTCTAGGTAAGAAGGATAGGCTACTCATCTCAAAATCAAACTCCTCAACATACCTCCACATTGTAACAAATGAAGCCCTGATGGAAAAAATGACATCCTCAAATCTTCTTGCAAAGAGGAAAGCAATCCTTTGCAAGAGCTCAACAAATTCAGCCTCATGTCTTCTCCTGGAGCTACTATGCATCAACTGAATTATACCGACACCACCATAAAAACTTCTAATCACTCTTACTGTTCCAACTCCAAGAGTCTCAGAAGGGAAAGCCAAAGCATGTGGAAGTTCGTTGTCCAAAACCAATATAGTAAAGAAACTATCAAAATTTGCTTCACAAACCTCCATAGGATGAACTCCAAAAGTAGAATAGGTGCGAAGGAACAAATAATCTCTGTTGTTCAAGGCCGAAGTCAGCGAAGTGCAATCTGATTTTAGTACCTCACACAAGAAAAAACAGCAGCACCAAAGAAATTCCCAAGTGTGAGTGTATGATATGAGCATAGAGTTGCAAAGTAACACCTCAAAAATGGCCGGAAAACATACTAGAGCAATCTCCATCTGAAAACTACCACCTCATTGGCAAGTGGTGATGGAAAAACTCTCCCAAACGAGAGTAACTCCACAAGTAACAGGGTTGGTCTACCTCCAACCAGCAAGCATGAGTCTCAAAATCTGCTCTTGTCTTAGCCAAGGATCAACGCCAAGAGTAACCAATTGTTCCTCTTTCCAATCTATACTCAAAATTTCTCTCCAATCCATTTGTTGATGAACAAACATAACCATCAAGAGGCTGGTAAAGAAAGTCACAACATCATTAATACTGAAATTTTGATCCTTATCCTTCAAAAAGTCCTTCTTTCCACAAGTAATAAGCTCTATCAACCTATATTGAGAATCCCAAGCATGGATACCCAACTGAAAGTGATCTCCAACATACTAGAAAGAAAACTCAACACATTCCCAAATGCTAATAAGGATCAAGTGCATACTGAAGAGATTGATGCCTCCGCTAATGAACCTTTGAAGCCTATCCATGAAAGTTTCAACAACATTGGAGCATGAACTATTAAATGACTTCAAATCCAAATCCAAAAATAGACCAATATGTGCCAAAGTATTGTTCAACCAAAGGGATGGATTGACAAGCATGCAAACACCAAGTTTTGGTCCATCTTCATTCCCTTCTTCATGAGTAACAAGACTAAAATCTTCGCTTCTTGCTGTTGTACTGAAGTTACCAGTAGCTACCAAATCTTGCCTTGTTAACACCTTGGTGTCGAAGATGTTGAAATCTCCTCGAATCAACACTTCCCATGTATAGACTTCATCCTCAAACCCACTTATGCATTCATTACTAATCAACAGACGTGGCACTTCCTCATGGAGTGATATCGAGGCATCCAAGCACTGGAAACCAAACTCAGTTTCATTCTCCATTTCATCCTCTACTTCATAGAGAGGATTATCATAACTTTTCTCACCACCTTCTTGAAAAAGAGGATTGTCATAAACTTGAAAGTCATTCCTTTCATCTTGCTGCTCCAAATCTGCACATGCAACCTTTGATTTTCTTGTGAAACCTTCAAGATCAAACTCCTCTTGAAGACTATCAATCTCATCAATTACTTGCTTGATTTCTCCAGCTCTTCGTGCATCCTCTTGCTCCTTGAAAAGTTTAAAATCTGCAAACTGGTCTTCAACCTTTCTTCGAGCCAACTGAGTTTCTTTCAACTTGTCCTTTGTTGATTTAAGCTCCAAAGTGAGCTCATCAACCATACTCTCCCTTTCTTCGAAAACAATGAAGGCCTTCTTTGCAGATTCAACGGCATGATCTCTATCTTCAATCAAGCCTATGTACTCGGATTTCATGGTCTCCAAGGAATCTTTGATTAGTTGCAATTTAGGAAGAGCAACTTCATCCTTAACTCCACTTGGTCTCTCTTCAAACTGAGCCTTCCAATAGAGATCATCAACCAAATTGTGTGTGCGATCAAATAGGGATAGCGCTTGCACTTCTTTTTCAAAAGATACCTTGCATTGATCTTTCCACTCATGAACATGCAAAGATGGTGAACTGCTGATAGGCTGCAACTGAAAATCAGAACTTTGTTTTTCATCTTTGCTACCCTCATAGCTGCTCCAAGACTCCTTTCCTTCACCACCTACTAGCTGAAATTGCTCAATATCACAAAGAGAATTAGACTCCACAAATTCTTCAATCCAATGCTTACAACCAGCTTCAAGCATTGATAAATTGGATTTGTGTTTAGGAACTCCATCAAACTTTCCATCGTCAAGAGCCATATGATCTTCAAGCTCCACTTCCACTTCACTGTCTTCATGATCAAAGTTTATGGCAGCCCCCTCATAGCTTGCAAAGCAATCAGAATTTTGAACTTCATTAGGATCAAAGGGAAACTCATCCCACACAATTTCTTTGTCATCACTAAATGCCTTCACTCCTGGATCCCAAGTGCTAGAGGATTGATTGTTTTGATCAAAAGGAAAGTGCTCTTTGTGCTTCTCTTGGAGGGTTGACTCTTTGAATAGGTCACCACCCAACTCACTTAAACTGATATCTTCATACATACCTCCCTTCAATGGCTTGGTTTGAAGATCAAACCCAAAACCACCCTTGACACTGTCACTATAATGAAGTAAAGAATCTTTAGTGCTAGCTGTTTGGGAAACTTTATCATCTATATCTTCAATGAACCCATCATCTATAGGTATTTTTCTGATCTCATCATGAATAGTCATATGTATGCCAAAAATTTCTTCTTGATCACTTGTCATAACTTCATCTTGTGAAAACTCTTGAGGAGTTTGAACAGCAATAAGAGGAAAACTATCCATCACTAAATCTTCAACAAGAGGAGGTACAAACACATCGAAATCATTACCAACATCATCACTTTGGTAACGGTCATAAGCTGATTCAAAGACACCAATAGTATTTCCTTCAACTTGCTCTTCTTCACTTGCTATCATATGCAAGTCAAGGGGCGTATTATGAGGCTCTACCCTTAACTCTTCACTTGCCAAGGTATCTTCATCAAGCTCATGTTCATTTTGATGTGATATGTGCACCTTGTTTGTGCCATCTTCAATGCTAGATGACTGATTTTTCTCTTCAACTTGCACATTTGTCGGCTGCAATTCACAAATAGACACTTCTTCTTCCTTCCTTGCACTTGCAACCATGGCACGTTCTGCTTCCTCCTTAATCACTTTCTTGATGTAGTTGACCATAACCCGCTTTCCAGGGTGATAAATCACCACACAATCCAAAAAGGTATCAAATGAAACATCGTTCTTAAATTCCTTTGTCATGCTCTAATAATCTTTATGGAGTTTGGCAGCCTCATGTTCACATTTCTTCTTAAACTGGCATTCTTTAGAAACCCTAATCAAATCCGACTTCTCAGACTTAGCATAAATCTTTCTTATTCCACACCTTAACTCAGGATCCTTCAATAGCATACATAGATCATGCATTAACTCAGGTAGAGACTTCTCTGTAGTCATCTTTCTCTGTTCATAGTCTCTGGTATCTCTGTCACTCATCTGACAATTAAATCATTAATTACTTTCACAGGATGGCAGGATCTTGGCTTTGATACCACTGAAATAACCCGAACCAATTTTTTTCAAATTTGGCCAAATACACAACAATACAGAAGGCACCCGTTAGGGTTAGATAAATCAAATCAGCAGTTACAATATAACTCTTTGCTAAGAATGCGCACTCAATCTCAACAAGAGAGAGGCTGTCATATGGCAAGAGGATTGTCAGTACAATAAATCAGAACTACAACTGAAGGTAACTCAACACCAAGTATGTGCTACCCAAACCAGAATTGAATGAGGCAACCATATGGTGGAGATTTAAAGAAATACAAATGCAACTTCGAAATAAACTCAACACCCAGAATGTGCTTTCAAACCCGGAATGGGAATGGAGCTACCATAGGGCGGAGATGTAAGTTATTACAATGCAATTCAACTGTAGATAGGTAGCAAGCTAGCCTCTTCCACTTATCCAGTGGGCATTACAAGCATGATAAAGCAAGACTAAGAAAATGCTGACAGTACTACTGTGCAGCTTACAATGTATTGAAGAGTGCCTGCAAGATCAAGGATTAGAACTCCGCAAAGTGCTGCAATAGTAAATATATCTTCCAATAGATCAAATATCAATTCCTAACACCCACCATTCACTCATACACAATTTTCTCAAGTCTGGTATGACAGACCAACAACATGAATATCAGAACCAGCAACACAAAATCCTCTCAAAATGCTCATAGCTCACTCATTTCTAACCCAAACGACTTCAAATCTGATGCAATAGACCCTCAAAATGATGGCGCCTAGTTTAGTAATGAGAAAGGGCAGCTAAAAGTGGCTATTAATTAATGGCATGGATCCCAAAGCACTCCAAAAAGTACGGCTTTCAAGGAATGACGAATTTGCTTTATAAAATCAAAAATTTCATTAAAAATCCCACAAATTTGCAAGTAAGGTCGCCCCAAGTAGAGAAGATGATATGACCAACACCCAAAACAATATCTTTTTTTATTTTTGATATATGAATGAAACTTCGAATCAACTATGATATTCAGCAACTCCAAAATATGACAGAAAATGCAAGTACTTAGCTACAAAATGCAAGATCATCAAAACAATGCAAAACCTCACTACAAATTCACTCAAAACAAGCAAACCTCTCTACTAGGTGATATCTCTCAAGCACGAAGTTGAGCCCAAGCTAGGAGGCATTCATTCCTCGAAGCAATCCAGCAACCATTTCGATAGCATAACAATACTCAAGATATCAGATGCCCAAATGAAGACCCAAGCTCACCTTTTATAACTTTGTGAAAACTCTCCAGAAGCTTCTAGAAACCCTAATTTTCAAATTTGAAGTAACTCTTTTTCCCTCCAATGTTGGTGTCTCATTTCTCAAGGAAATTTAACTTTTTAATTTGAATTAATCTTCTCCTCAAGATGGGCGTCCCTTTTCAAACTTTGATTTTTGGACCTTAGAATATAATAAAATATCTCCATGAGGCGCCACCCCTCAAAATCCCCCTTTTATGAACAACTTAAAGTTGCCTCACTAGGCCAAGGGGTCTCAATAATAAAATATAACATTAAAGTATAACATTTTAAAATCAACTGGATGTCTCACCAAAAATGCTTCCCAAGGTCAAGATTGATCAAACCAACTGAACATACTGAAGATGAGAGCCAACCAAGCCGAAGTCAACAGGACCACTGCCAAAAATAGAATTTACTAAAAATAGTAAATTCTCAAAAGTGCTCAGAATGCCAAACTGAAACCACCAACGCGAAGCTCTCATAAAACCCAGAAGGAATCCGCAATCCAAGTTCAATATTTCCAAGTGCAAGCTCCGCAAAAGGACGAAAACATCCCCCAAGAAGTTTGGAAACCCTAATTTCGAGCTTCTGTTTAGCCTACGAGCTTCTAGAAATAGGCTAAATCCAAATGAAGAGCGTAGGGCTAAATTGGGGACATTACAGTCCTTGTCGCTGACGTTCCGGCTTCTTATGGGATGCTACTTGGACATAATTTTTGTAAAGATGTAGGAGGCGAGCTCAATATGGACATGACAGAGGCCAGAATTCCTGTAAAGAGTGTTGTACAGAAACTTGTTCCTGAAAGAGAAACCAAGTATACAGTAGTGAAATCTGATGACCCTCATGCTCAGATTCTTTTTGAATCAGTTGGTTTCGGGAACTACTATCTCCATATTGATGAGATCTCTGAATTTGCTGAAGATTGGTGTTCTGTTGATTCTTCAACTCTTTCAGCAAATGAAGGGAGTTCTTATAATGGAGAGGATTTAACACTAGCTGAAAACTCCCTTGATCGTATGGTAGAAGATGCTGAATCTTCTACTACAGAAAAGGATATTCAGCTTCTTCCTCAAGATGAAGAAAATCAGTCTTCTCCCATGGAAGAGGAGAGCACTCTTTCTTCCACCTTTGAAGAAGGAGAGTCCAACAGCCTTTATATTGATGATAGTTCTAATGACGTTTGGACTCTAGAGTTTGACGGCATTTGTGCTACTAATGGATCCGGTGCTGGTGTCAATCTGATTTCTCCAAAAGGTCAGATCTTTCCATATTCTTTCAAGTTGCAGTTTGCAAACACTAACAACACTACAGAGTATGAAGCTCTCTTATTAGGCATGAGTGTTGCACTCCAGAGAGGAATTAAAAATTTGCACGCTCAAGGAGATGCAGAGTTGATAATATGTCAAGTAAGGAATATCTATCAGACAAAGAATGATAGACTACGACATTACCGTAATTTGGTATGGGAGAACATTCAAGACTTTGATGCTTTCAGCATCTCAGTTGTCCCTAGAGAATTCAATGATAGAGCAGATTCTCTCGCTGTTTTAGCTACTCTCCTCATTCCTCATCTTGGTTTTAATCAAGATAAATATATTGTTGAATTAATCTGCAGACCTAGTGTTCCAGATAATTGGGACCATTGGCAGATTTTCAATGATGATAAACAGATTATTAACTTTTTACAAGTTGATGATGGTTTTAATAATCTGTATTTTGAAGGAATCATTTCTTCTCCTTCCTCTGATTCTATGTTAGATACTTGGGTTGAATCAGATGGGGAAATCCTGTAGTTAAAGGGGAATAAAATTCCCAAGGGACTGATATCTCTGGAAAAGATTTTTGACAAGCATGACCGATATATCAAAAAGAAGCAACAAGTGAATTCAAATTCTCATATAGGGTATGACAAGTACAACATTGGGTCTGAAGATGATCCCAAAATGGTTAATATTGGTAATAGTTGCACCCCAGAAGAGAGAAACCAGATTATTCAATTGTTACAGTAGTACAGAGATGTGCTTGCTTATTCCTATGATGATCTAAAATCTTTTCAGTCAAGATAAGTTCAACATCAAATCCTTTTGAAACGTGACGCAACTCCCTTTAAAAAAAAGCAGCATCAGTATAATCCTAAAATTTATGGCACTATCTATTCAGAAATTCAGAAGATGCTAGACACACAAATTATTTTTCCCATTCATCATTCAACTTGGGTAGCCAATATAGTTCCAGTACACAAGAAGAATGGTGAGATTCGCATCTGCGTGGATTTTCAGAACCTCAATCAGCAGTCATTGAAGGATAATTATCCTTTGCCTATAATGGATCAAGTGCTACAGACAGTGACAAGTGCTCAGATGATGTCTATGCTGGACGGATTTTCAGGCTACAATCAAATTGAGGTAAGTGAAGCAGATAGACATAAAACTGCTTTTACTACTCCATGGGGTACTTTTGCATATCGTAGAATGCCTTTTGGATTAATTAATGCAGGGGAAAACTTTCAAAGAGCAATGGATTTAGCTTTCCATGGTATCTTAGGAAGGTATATTGTGGTGTATTTGGATGATCTCACCGTCTTCTAAAAAGATCGTGAGAATCATTTATTTCATTTACAAGATGTGCTGGAGAGGTGTCGCAAACATGGTGTTTCTCTTAATCCCAAAAAGTCTATCTTTGGGGTTACTGAGGGTAAACTTCTGGGACATGTTGTATCAAATGAAGGAATCAAGATTGATCCTAAAAGGGTAAAATCTATTCAGAATCTCCCTTTTCCATCTAGTAAGACAGCTGTTCATTCTTTCTTTGGGAAAGTGAATTTCTTGAGGAGATTCGTACCAGATTTTGCTGAGAAAACACGTCATATTGTTAATATGATGAAAGGGAAAGTTGTTTTTCATTGGAATGATGAAGGTAAAGCTGCTTTTTCTGAAATCAAAGATGCAATTGCTCATGCTCCGGTGCTGGTTAGTCTAGATTACACTAAAGATTTTATTATGTACAGTTATGCTTCAAAGCATACCATGTCTGCTATTCCGATGCAGCAAAATTCAGAAGGGATTGAGTCTCCCATTGCCTTCATGAGTTGTCCGTTAAAACTTCATGAGCTCAAATATTCTACAATTGAGAAGAACACTTTTGTTGTAGTGAAGGAAGTTAAGTATTTCAGGTTCTATATTCTCAATTCGCATACAGTAGTTTTAGTTCTAGATATAGCTATCAAATCTATTTTGACACAACAGGATTTTGGTACGAAAAGAGGAAATTTGGTGGCAAAAATCTAATAGTACGACTTGGAAATAAAACCTACCAAGCTTGTCCATGGAAAAGGTTTATGTCAATTAATGGCTGAAAGCAGTTCAGAAGAAAGTGAAGAGGAGGTTTATGAAAATCTTCCTAAAGTGTTGTTTGTCAGCACTACTGATGAATGGTATTCAAATATTGCCTATTTTCTGACTTATGGTGAATTTCCAGCTCATCTCTCTTTTAAAGAAAAGAGGAATTTAAAACTCAAGGCTGCAAACTACGTTCTTTGGGATAATGGTTTGTACAAAAGGACTCTTGATGGTAATTTTCAGCATTGTGTTGATAAGGCGCAGCAAGACAGATTGCTTGAATCTTTCCACAATTTAGCATGTGGCAGTCATTTTTCTCCATCCGTAACTGCTCATAAAATCTTGAGAGCTAGGTATTATTGGTCGACGCTTTTCCAAGACACATATAAATGGGTACGTAAATGTACACAATGCCAGCAATTTGTTGGTAAGCAAAAAATGATGGCACAGCCGTTAAAACCAGTTGTGATAGAAGAACCCTTTAGACAGTGGGGAATTGACTTCATTGGCATCATTAATCCTCACTCAAGTGCTAGACATACTTTTGTTCTCGCTGCAACGGACTATTTTACCAAGTGGGTAGAGGCTATTCCTGTAAAACATGCTACTTCTGAAGTAGTGTGTAAATTTTTGAAAGAAAACATCATATCAAGATTTGGTGTTCCATATAAAGTAGTGACAGACAATGCATCTTCATTCTCATCTTATGAGGTAACTCAGTTCTATTTTGATTATAGCATAATATTGGCCCATTCTTCAGATTATTACCCTCAAGGTAATGGTCAAGCAGAATCAAGTAACAAAAATCTGATCACTATTATCCAGAAGCTTGTGGATGAGAATCAAAGATCATGGCATAAAGCGTTGTATGATGCTTTGTGGGCTGATCGCATTACACCCAAGAGAGCCATTGGCATGTCTCCATTTCAGTTGCTCTATGGAGTAAATGCAGAAATTCCTATTACATTGGAACTTCTAGCTCTCAAGTTGATTAAGGCTGTAGAAGCTACCACATTTGAAAGTTCTCTTGATAGATGGATAATGTTTCTCTCTCAGTTAGAGGAACAAAGATCACAAGTAGTGGATCGTATTAACGACCATCAGAAGCAAGTTAAAGCTCTCTTTGACAAAAAAGAAAAGCAGAAAGTTTTCCAAGTTGGCGATCATGTCTTGCTTTGGGATAAGAGGAGGGAACCAAAAGGAATGCATGGGAAATTTGATTCTCTTTGGCGTGGCCCTTTTGTAATTCACCAAATGATCGGTGAAAATAGCTTTCTACTAGAATATCAAGATGGTACTCCGTTCCCACTGCCTTACAGTGGACAGCATCTAAAACACTACTTTCAGTAGAGTTTTAGATTAGTTTCTCTATATAAGGTTTGAGTCTTTTAGTCTTTTTAGTCTTTTATATTTTAAGTCTTTTTGATCTTTTAAGTTATTTCTTTACGTGTTTTGTTAAATGACTCCATAGCCCAATGAATCCTAAGGCACATGCTGATTTTGGATTCTACTACCTTCGTTTTTGAAGGCAGTTCCCCAGTCGAAGCCAGCTATTGTCCCTGATTTTTGACTTATTAAAAATCGGGATAACTAATCAAAATTTTGCATTAAATTTGAAGGTTTTCTTCTCTATGGCACACATTACGAGGTGCATAGAGTGGAAAATCTCAGTTTTAGGTTTATAAACCTTTGGGCTACTCTTTTTCCCTCTTTCGTTTTTGTTTTTGTCAATTTCTGAGTCTTTTTCAGTATGTTTTTGGTCAAAATCGAGTTTTTTAAGTAACTCAGCAAATAGGGAAATTTTGACTTAAAAGCAAAATTGCTAAGGCTCTTTAAAATCCCGAAATTGCTTAAGTGAGTCAAAAATCCGAATTTGTTAAGAGTCCTCATTTTTGACAAAAAGTAAAATTGTTATATGGCTTTAAAAACCCGATTTACTTTGTCATTTGCAAAAGCTTCAAAAAGGCCCGAATTTGTGTTAAACAAAATTGCTAAATGATCTAAAAAGCCCGATTTTGCAAAAAGAACTTGTGTTGACTTCAAAAAAACCCGATTTCATGTTTTAATGTCATTTTTATGTTGTAAAAGACTTCAGAAAGTCCGACGCCATTTTGATTCGAGCCATTTGAATCCTTTTTTGTTTTGACTTCCCTGTTTCAAGGAGATTTCATCGACCTTAAAGCTTGAAGTTCAGATTTTTATCAGTAAATAGCCAACTCTTTTCCATTTTCTGAACTACGCCTGGGGTTTCTTCACCATTTTTCTTATTTGCGGATTTATTTCCAGGTATGTTATTTGTTTCTTTGTCTCTTTCTCAACGTTTTCTGTTACTTTTTACTTTGTATAAAATGTGATCTTCATTTATGCATTTCACTTTAGATTTTAATGCCTTTTATTGAAAACATGTTTTTCTTTAACAGTTTTACACGTTTTTACACTGTCATTCGCTTTTGTCAAAACTCGTTTATACATATTTGTTAGTATTCGTTTTTGTTTTACAAAAACGCGTTTTTATTGTCATTATCTATCTTCATAAAATGCGTTTTCATTCATATTTAGTCCGCCCTCATACAAAACGTGTTTTTATCATTTTCCCTTCATACCATTCGCCATCCATTTCCCTTCATCCCATCGAAATTTTCCTTTCATATCCTTTCATACCTCCATCCTTAAATCTCATACAAAACGCATTTTCCACTTTTAAAATGCCTTATATGTTGAAAACGTGTTTTTCATCATTTCATTTTTCCAGCAATAACCTTTCATATACCATTTCGTTTCCATTTATCTACTTCAAATCCTCCATTGTCATTTTCTACAAGAACAAATATTCAACTTTGAGTCACATTACGGGTTTTGAGAACCAAAAATGCAAATCGAGATTTATAACTTGAATTACAATTTTCAAAATTGCAAAATTGTAAAATTGTTAAATGTCCAAAAAATCCCGACTGCCTTTTATAAAAATTGCTATAGTCATAGAAAAATCCGAAATGCTTTTAAAAAGCTCATAAGTCAAACTTTTTTTGACATAACTTCAAAATCCAAGGCAAAAATTTCTATCTTGCTGTTTCAAAAAGACAAAACATTGTTTTTGACTGCAATCATTCCATCAAGTTCTGAATTCGTCTTCACCATTCACTTTCCATCATTTTTCTAAAGACCATTTCATTGTCCTAGGGTTTGAGTTTCACCATGTCCACTCACATTGATGTTGATGATGTTCTAACCTTATGGGGTTTTCACCGCAGTCTTGCAGATTCCTATTCAATGACAGACGAACCAACTTCTCCAATAAGCAAAAAGATGAAATATAAATTTGATAAGTATCAGAATGAGATTTCCCCATCTCACATAGTTTCAAATATTGACAAGATCAAGGACACATAAATTGGGCATGTTGATATGTCCAAGTTTCTTGGGAGAGCTGAGAAATCTACTTCTCCTGACATGCAGAAATTGCTGAGAAGTCATATTCATCTGGTCTCTTCTTTTCCTGTTGCTGCTCTTGAACCTGAATTCGTTCTTGCACGTGCATCTCATTTTGACAGTCAATCTAGAACTATCAAGGATGATGATGGTAACGTAGTTATTAGACTAGATGTTGAGATAATCAATAGAACTTTCAGAGTTCCTGATGCTACTACATATTTAGAGATCACATTGAAGAGTGCTCACAAACATTTCGAGAAAAAAAAGAATGATTGTATCAAACATATCAATTCTAACTAGCTTCTCAAATCACGACCTTGTGTGACCCGGATACCTAAATTGTATCGGTCTGATTTTAAGGAAGAAATTAATGATATGATCACTCTTCTGAGCAGAATAGCAAGGTTGAAGGTTTCCAATGTGTTTGAAAACTGGATGTATAAGTTCATGGTAGTTATTAGAAAAGCACAGCATCCAATATTCTGGGGTGAAATAATCAGTGACAGTTTGTGTGAATAGCTTACACAGGTTCCTACCACTCTTACTTTCTACATGAAATCATACTTGGTTTATATAGTAGCTTCGTTGAGGCATTTTCCAGGCCTGTCTCCTCAAGGTGACAGATCATTGGTGCCTGTATGGGAGTATTATGATCAGCTGATTTTAAAACAAGGCCAGGCACATTATAGAAGAGTTCAAGATGCTTTCTTTGGTCATTTTATGTGTTTATTTGACAAAGCATTGGTAAATAACAAGGTATCTGAAGCGGCTTGGAATAAAGTAAATGAGTATGGATGCTTGTTTCTTCAATTCCCTACCTTCACTTATATGAGAGTCAGATGCTTTGAAGACCAACCTTATATGCTTCCAAGGTATCTGACAGATAAGATTATTCTGATGGAGCTAAGAAGGCAGTTGATGGCAGTGCATGCACATCAAGCTACACAACACAAGACTGGAGTCAGTATTTCATCACATAATCCATTGATAATCGGGAGGTATTCTTTGACAACTTCCTCAAGAGCCAAAGCAATGGAGACTGAACTTCAGGAAATAACATTGAAAATATTTCAGGCCAGAATGGATTTTGATTATAGAAGGATGAAAGACAAAATTAAAAGAGCCTTCACTCATGTGCACCGCATTGAAGACATTTGGGCAGACCTCTGGACATAAAAAGATATATACATAATGGATTATTGCAGGCTTACAGTGGAGCAAATTGTTGATCTGAATCTGACCTTAATTCCAGAAGGAGTAATTGATGATAGGCAGGTTTTAGATCCTGAATATGAAGAACAAGTAGTTACTAATGCCCCCATTCCTACAATCCAGTGGTCTCAAAAGGAATCTGTCTCTATCTTTGATAGGTTTCAATCGGTCTTGGCAAACACCAACACTTGGCTCAAAAGCATAGGTGTCAAGACTATTAAAATCAGAGTTAGGGCTGAAGATGATCCAGCTGGTCCTAAAGGATTGAAATCAGAAATTAGAGAGAAATCAATAGAAGGAGCTTCCTCTTCAGGTACTAGAATTAAGTTGAAGGTAAGCTGAGCTGTGGAACAACCATTGGAAAAGGAAACACTAAAGGGGAAAGAAATTAATAAAATGCAGATTCAATTTTTGGATCAGCAAGAAGAAGATGAGGTTCTTGAAACCTCTACCATTCTAAGTGAGATAACTCCTCACATTGAAGCTCCAATTCCAGATTCAGCCATATCTCTTGTGTCCCCTATAGACAGTGATGTTGATTCTTTCTCCACAGTATTTGTTCCTTCTATCCCACCTCAAGAGGCTAGTCATCAGTTATTATCAATAATGAATACACCCATGAGAAGCTTACCCAATAACTTGGAGAATATTTTTGATGCAAATCCAATCTTTCCAACCATGTCAGAAATAACTCTCCCAGAGATTGATACATCACTAACAAGCTTTGATTGTTTCATGGCTGATCCTAGTCATAATTTATCTTCTGAACAAAACATAGTTGCTGTACAAACTGAGGCACCATCTAGAATTTCAGTTGTAACACAAATTGAGACTGCAGTTGCCATTCCAGATGTGACAACTTTAGATCTTCCTCCATGGTTGAATTCAATTGCTCCCAAAAGAAAGAAACAAGCAGTGTCTCCTCATGTTTTTGATTTCCAAAAATTGAAGAAATCAAAACCAATGGTTGCAAAGAAGGCAAAAACAGTCTCACAAGTGTTTGTTGATAGCAATAAAATGAAATATGCTGAGATTGTAGAACCTCTTGTTGACAAACCACATGATGAGATGCAGGTATCTGATTACAGATTCACTAGGGTGGAATTGGGAAAGCAAACTCATGCTAACCTAATGCAAGATGCTCAGAGTTCAGTAATGATTTTGGCACAAAGCTATAATGAACTTTTAACCAAAAAAGAAAAGCTCAAAGAGGACAATGATCAGCTAGTTTCAATTATTCAAAGGATTACTGGATCATCAGAAGCAATTGATTCTCTATCTTCAGTCCCTCCTAATCAATTAGTCAGACAATTAGAGAAAATTGCACAAAAGGCCAAAGCAGTTGATTCATGGATAACTCAGCTAATTGATCAAAGCATTCCAATGATTGAAAAGACATTGCAAGTTTTAAACAATGTCAGAATAGCAAAGATAAAATTGAATCAAACTTTGGAAGTTTTCAAGCAAAGTTTGGAATCGCTTGAAAAGGATTTAAAAATCTGGCATGAGATAGATCGAGTCAAGTTAAAAATTCTATGTAGTAATTCAATCTTACCAAACAGAGAGAAGTACATAGAATTTGAAGAACTTATGACGAATAAGTCATTAGTTATTCAAGATCTTATCAAAGATATCCAGACCACATTAGAAATGAATGATGAAGTTCAGCAGGATATTCTTTCAAGTTTTGAGAAAATCTCTTGTATAGTTTTGAATCATGAAGGTGAATTACTTATAGCTGATTTAGTTACTACAGAAATGGCAACCAATCTTTGTCAACAATTGGAATCAGAGCAGTGTACCATTAATTCAATTCATAAACTTGTTAATTATCAAATAATTTTTGATAAAATGCAAACTTCTTATGAAGAACATAGACTTGCAACAATCAGATATTTTGATGTAATCTTGAAGACAGTTGCAGTATCCAAGAACACATTGGGTCCCGATGCAAATGAATTGCAAATGATCATCAGCAAATTCTTATCTTTCAAAGATAGGAATGTGACAGATTAAAATATTAGGTTTTTTTATGTATTTTTATTTTCGACAAATATATGTAAAAACAAGTTTTGCAATTGCAAGTGTTCTTTCCTTGCAATTTTGAAAAATGTAATTACATGTAAAATCTTACAAAACAAATCACAATTTGGATTGTAATTTTGAATAAGTCAATTACAGTTAGTTATCGGTTGAGATATTTTCTCAAGTTTGTTGAGATCCTCCCACCTTTTTCTCCAAACCTCCCTCCTATAAATACTTGAGGGGGTCTATTGTAATCTTTTATCTTTTTAGCAAGCAAGAAAACTCTACAGAATTGTATACTCATAAAGTCTTTGAGCTTTATAGTTGATAATTGTGAATTTTCAAGTAATATCAAAAAGTTAGAATTTCAGACTTTGAGCTGAATTCTCATTTTGCATCCTTCATTTTCTTATGTCATTTTGGAGCATTATTTTGTGACTACTTGAGAATTGTGAAATATTGCTGAAGAGAGATTCAATTTAAATATCTACAGTCTTTGTGTTGTAAATGTGAAGATTGAATTTATAGTTAATATTAGAAATTGAGAAGAATTATAATACTTTGTGCTCGTAGTAGTTCTCATTTAGAATAATCAAAAGATACATCGTAGTTACAGACTTTGAGATGTTTTATGTTGTATGTTTTCATTAAGTAATTATTCTGAAAAGGGTAGATAGGATCTCATTCCTCAAAACTTTGTGCTTATTGGTTTTTTTCCCGTTCCGGAGGAAGTAATGGAAGTCTTTGTGCTTTCAGGAAACTTTATTTCCTCTTTCTTAATTCCACTGCATAGCTGCTATAATAAGTTTTATCAACATATATTGTTTCTTTTCTGTAAAGAGAGGAGAACATAATCTTTCCTGAAATAAGAGGAATGATTGCTATCCTATCCATTTAGTTTTGTTTACTTAAAGGGGGAGCCTTCCCTTAATTAGGAGAGTTTAATCTCACATGTTGTGGTTGAAATCACGATTTTGTATACTTTCACAAGAATACAAATTTCCAACCAACACATTTGGCCATCTTGGAACAACTACCAACAAAAAGGCTTCCAAACTCAACAATTTAGATTAAATTTTAGAGAATTCCTCTCAAGGATCATCTCATCATCAATATAGCATCTACTCAAGCCCCCAACACCATTCCCAAGCCAGACATACAAGATTTCTTTGCAATTTCTTGGAGATCCTTCAAACTGCCCTACAAAAAGGCTACAAAATTAGCCCTATTTTACAAACAAACTGCTCTTTAAACTTCTTCTAACCCCACAATCTCTTGGAAAGTCATAAAATAGGTCACACAACTCCCAATTCCATAGGTTTTAGAAAAGCACTCAACCTCTACGCCATAATTTCTTAAAACCCTCAATTTCCTAACAAATACCTAGGGTTTTTAGCATCTCACAACTCCAAGGCCTTCCAAACCTCACCAAAGCATAAAAAAAGTTTTTTAGGGTTTGCACACACATAATAAACCTTCACCTAGCCTTTAGACTTAGTAGATCTCAAAAACATCACTTTGGTTCCTCCATTTCAAGCCAAAATCTCACATTCTCAGCCTAAAACAACATCACCAGGCCTATAAACGCCTTACCATTATTAAAAGAGTTAAGGAAACTTGAAAAAAACACATTGTAAACCTTTCCTATGAGTCACAATTCACCACAGTAGGAGGAAGGGCTCCATCACAAAAATTAAAGTAAACTCAGACCCTGCTGGTCTGTACAGGCTGAATAAAGAAAAATGGATTTTCCTTTCACTAAAACAACCAAAGGTGTATCAAAACATATTGAAATTTAGGTTAAGACCTTCCACCACAATTTTTCATTAATTTATATTCATAAGAGGATTGTACTAGGCCGTACACAGAGAAAAGAAACTGAAAACTCAAAAAAATGTTGAAATTCCACAGTTTTAGGCATTGTGAAGAGCACCAATCTTCAAAAAAACTATTGATTGAACCCCCATTCAGGATTGAATGATTTTTTTAATACATTTCAAATGAGAATCATCTCCCTTCAATTCCCATAACTACCTTTGAACCACCAAACCTTTATTAAGCCTACAAATACTAGTATTTAAAAATGGTTTTCCTTAATAAGCTTTATCATGTAAATTTATTATTCTAATGGCCTAGGACCACTTAGACACCCTTATAACATGACTTTTAGACTCTTTCTTTGCACTCCCACCTACTTTTTACATAATTTTCCTTTATGGCAATATCAACAATTATTTAATTCAAGAGTGCTTTTGCACATTTGTCCACCCTAACCTACTAATTCCCAAAGTACATAAAAGAGTGGTCTATTAGACCTTATTCAAGACAAAAAGGCCTCAACATACTAACATTTACCAACTGTCCTCTCAATTTACCATCAAACAATCACAAATTGAGGGTGAGGTGTGGGTGCTCCTGCACCATTCATCTTTCAAAAACAAAGTCAATTAGGTTGGTAGACGTCTAGATCAGGCTAGCATTTGGTGGAAGAGGAAGAAAGATGACTGGAACTCTAGAAGCCCACCATACTATATTTTGGTATTGAACCATGAGAGTAGAAGAGAGATATGATATCATGTATCAAAACATTAAGCATGCATTCTTCCAACCAACAGAGAAGGAGATGATTACTTTGCTTCATTTTCATTTGCATAAGCATATCAAGGCATGGGAACCAAGAAGACCAAGGATGCCCAATTTTATGTGGAGGTAATGGATGTGGTCCAAAATTTAGGAGGTTCAAGAAGTTCAATGTATGATCTTGATGAAATTGAGGAAGAACAACAAGAGAGGGACAAGAAAAATAAAATCAATACAAAGTTTCAAGGATTTGTCAAGCAAGTAAGAGAGCTATGGGAGCAGCCTCATCTAAAATATTTTAAACTAGACTTTGATATGTACCATTTAGAGAGCTTGGTTTTCATGGAGTTCCTTTCAAAGCCTCTACTTTTATTATTCTTATGGTAAACTGTTTGGTAGAGTTGGTGGAATTACCTTTCTTAGTAGTAATCGCTATTAGTGAGATTGAGATTGTTAACCTTGAGAGAGTAGGACTTGGGAAAAAGGAATTTGATATGGCTATTGCTTTCAAAGACTTCAAGCAGGATGTACTCTGCATTGATGCCATTCCTCAATCTTCACTTGATGGCATCAAGGAATGGTTGAACTCCATGGTTATAAAGTATTATGAAAGCATAATGAACTTGTACTAGCAGCCAATTTTGAAGACTATTACTGATGATTCAAAGCACATCAACCATGTGGTACATATGATTAAATCCCAAAGACAATTTGTAGCAATGAAAGAGTCTAAAAAGGTAGAGAGAGCTACATTGGTGACTCAAGAGAAACTTTAGCTTTAAAAAAAAAAGCCAATTAGGCTGGAAGATGTGTGGATCAGGCCAGCATTTGGTGGAAGAGGAAGAAAGATGACTGGAACTCTGGAGGCCCACCATATTGGATTTCGATATTCAACCACGAGAGCAGAGGAGAGAGTTGATATCATGTATCAAAACATTAAGCATGCATTCTTCCAACCAGCAGAGAAGGAGGTGATTACTTTGCTTCATTTTCATTTGCATAACCATATCAAGGCCTGGGAACCAAGAAGACCAAGGATATCGATATTTATGTGGAGGTAATGGATGTGGTCCAAACTTTAAGATGGGAAAGAAGGTCAATGTATGATTGTTAACCTTGAGAGAGTATTTATGTTGAGGAAATTTCCTTTAGATGCAAGGATTCAAAGCACATCAACCACATGTGGTACAAATAATTAAATCCCAGAGATGATTTGTAGCAATGAAAGAGTCTGAAAAGGTAGACAGAGCAACACTAGTGACTCAGGAGAAACTTCAGCTTTAAAAAAAGAAGTCAATTAGGCTATTAGACGTGTGGATCGGGCCAACATTTGGTGGAAGAGGAAGAAAGATTATTGGAACTCTGGAGGCCCACCATACTAGATTTCTGTATTCAACCATGAGAGTAGATGAGAGAGATGATATCATGTATCAAAACATTAAGCATGCGTTCTTC
Source organism: Sequoia sempervirens (assembly GCA_007258455.2). Lineage (NCBI taxonomy): Eukaryota > Viridiplantae > Streptophyta > Pinopsida > Cupressales > Cupressaceae > Sequoia > Sequoia sempervirens. Next base: position 43,885 of record VDFB02115603.1, on the reverse strand, counting down.
CAGCTAGTGGAGAAGGAGATGATTACTTTGCTTCATTTTCATTTGCATAACCATATCAAGGCATGGGAACCAAGAAGACCAAGGATGTCCAGTTTTATGTGGAGGTAATGGATGTGGTCCAAAATTTAGGAGGTTCAAGAAGGTCAATGTATGATCTTGATGAAATTGAGGAAGAAAAACAAGAGAGGGACAAGAAAAATAAAATCAATACAAAGTTTCAAGGATTTTTCAAGCAAGTAAGAGAGCTATAGGAGCAGCCTCATCTAAAATATTTTGAGCTAGACTTTGATATGTACCATTTAGAGAGCTTGGTTTTCATGGAGTTCCTTTCAAAGCCTCTACTTTTATTATTCTTATGGTAAACTATTTGGTAGAGTTGGTGGAATTACCTTTCTTAGTAGTAATCGCTATTAGTGAGATTGAGATTGTTAACCTTGAGAGAGTAGGACTTGGGAAAAAGGAATTTGATATGGCTATTGCTTTCAAAGACTTCAAGCAGGATGTACTCTGCATTGACACCATTCCTCAATCTTCACTTGATGGCATCAAGGAATGGCTAAACTCCATGGTTATAAAGTATTATGAAAGCATAACGAACTTGTACTAGCAACCAATTTTGAAGACTATTACTGATGATTCAAAGCACATCAACCATGTGGTACATATGATTAAACCCCAAAGATAATTTGTAGCAATGAAAGATTCTAAAAAGGTAGAGAGAGATACATTGGTGACTCAAGAGAAACTTTAGCTTTAAAAAAAAAAGCCAATTAGGCTGGAAGATGTGTGGATCAGGCCAGCATTTGGTGGAAGAGGAAGAAAGATAACTAGAACTCTAGAGGCCCACCATATTGGATTTTGATATTCAACCATGAGAGCAGAGGAGAGAGTGATATCATGTATCAAAACATTAAGCATGCATTCTTCCAACCAAAAAAGAAGGAGGTGATTACTTTGCTTCATTTTCATTTGCATAACCATATCAAGGCCTGGGAACCAAGAAGACCAAGGATGTCGAGATTTATGTGGAGGTAATGGATGTGGTCCAAACTTTAAGATGGGAAAGAAGGTCAATGTATGATTGTTAACCTTGAGAGAGTATTTATGTTGAGGAAATTTCCTTTAGATGCAAGGATTCAAAGCACATCAACCACATGTGGTACAAATGATTAAATCCCAGAGATGATCTATAGCAATGAAAGAGTCTGAAAAGGTAGACAGAGCAACACTAGTGACTTAGGAGAAACTTCAGCTTTAAAAAAAAAAGTCAATTAGGCTATTAGACATGTGGATCGGGCCAACATTTGGTGGAAGAGGAAGAAAGATGATTGGAACTCTGGAGGCCCACCATACTAGATTTCAGTATTCAACCATGAGAGTAGATGAGAGAGATGATATCATGTATCAAAACATTAAGCATGCATTCTTCCAGCTAGTGGAGAAGGAGATGATTACTTTGCTTCATTTTCATTTGCATAACTATATCAAGGCATGGGAACCAAGAAGACCAAGGATGCTGAGTTTTATGTGGAGGTAATGGATGTGGTCCAAAATTTAGGAGGGACAAGAAGGTCAATGTATGATTGGTGCAGGAGCACCATTCAGTAGGTTTTGTTCATCAAGGCAAATAAGGAGTAGAATATCATCAATTTACTAAAACCGGCCCGAACTTGTACATTTGAAGGTTTTGAGTCAATAAAAATAGCTTTTTGAACCATTCTTCTTTTTGTAGCCTTTGTAGCTTGAGGAATGGGTCTGCACTAGCATTATTAAGGTGTGGGAATGATGTGTTAGTGTTGGGGAGGTATGAAAGTGAGATGGGTGTGAAACCCATGTGTGTAAAAGTGAGTTTTCTTTAAGAAAAATGGTGGTTTTGAAGAGTCAAATTGTGTTTTTGTGTAGGGCACCACTATTTTATGATTGTTTGAGCTTGTGTAGGGTATCACAAACTTTGTTTGAGTAATTTTTAGGTTGTGGTTAGCTTTGGAAGTATCATTTTCAATAAACCCCTAAGGTTTAGGCTACAATAGAGGGTTTTGTGGTTTACCCATTGTACGGTGGTATAACTGAGATCTGATTGTGGATTTTGAATTTTTGACACCTTAGAATTGCTGCCCCAAGAGTTGGTAAGGTTTGGATAAGTTTAGAGTATAGACCCTTTGTTCAACCGGATCGATCCCTTAAGGGTCCAAAGGGAAAAATGGCTGCAAACTTCAACATGAGATTACTCGAACACCGTGATTCTTAGAAACTTCTCGTCTAATCCCATGGGATTGCGTTGGGACCCTCTACAATAACCTCTCTTGGTTTTTGTTATCTCAGAGTGGTTTTCCCGTGGTGTCCATATTTTAGTTGATGGAAAAAGTGTCAAATGGAAGTAGTGGAAAGTTGCAAGGTGGTGCAACTTTTGTTTTGCAACTCGTGTGACCAAATGGACTGTTCCAACATGTTTGAATAGGAATTTTTACGCTAGGCACGGTCCTCTTTCACACCCAAACACGTGGAATCGCTCTGAGCTACGTTCAACCAGGTCGATCCCTTAAGGGTCCAAAGGGAAAAAAGGCTGCAAACTTCAGCATGAGTTTTCTCAAACACCGTGACACTTAGAAACTGCTCGTCTAATTTAATGGGATCATTTTGGTCCCCTCTACAATAACCTCTCTCGGTTTTTTTTATCTCAGAGTGGTTTTCCTGTGGTGTCCAATTTTTAGTTGATGAAAAAAGTGTCAAATGGAAGCAATGGAAAGTTGCAAAGTGGTGCAACTTTCGTTATGTAACTCGTGTGACCAAACAGACTATTCCAACGCATCTAAATAGGAATTTTTACACTAGGCATGGTCCTCTTTCGCACCCAAACACATGGAATCGCTCAGAGCTACATTCAACAGGATAGATCCCTTAAGGGTCCAAAGGGAAAAATGGCTGCAAACTTCATCATGAGGTTACTTAGACACCGTGATGCTTAGAAACTTTTTGTCTGATCCTATGGGATCATGTTGGGCCCCTCTACAATAACCTCTTTTTTTTTTCATTATCTCAGAGTGGTTTTCCCGTGATGTCCAATTTTTAATTGATAGAAAAAGTGTCAAATGGAAGCAGTGGAAAGTTGCAAGGTGGTGCAACTTTCGTTCTGCAACTCGTGTGACCAAACAGACTGTTCCAACATGTCTAAAGATGCATTTTTACACTAGGCATGGTTCTCTTTTGTACCCAAACACATGGAATCTCTTTGAGCTACGTTCAACCAGATCGATCCCTTAAGGGTCCAAAAGGAAAAATGGCTACAAACTTTAGCATGAGGTTACTCGGACACCATGATGCTTAGAAACTTCTTGTCTGATCCAATGGGATCATGTTGGGCCCCTCTACAATAATCTCTCTTGGTTTTCATTATCTCAAAGTGGTTTTCCCGTGGTGTCCAATTTTCAGTTGATGAAAAAAGTGTCAATGGAAGTAGTGGAAAGTTGCAAAGTGGTGCAACTTTCGTTCTGCAACTCGTGTGACCAAATAGATTGTTCCAATGCATTCGAATGGGAATTTTTACACTAGGTATAGTCCTCTTTCACACCCAAACACGCAGAATCACTCTGAGCTACGTTCAACTAGGTCGATCCCTTAAGGGTCCAAAGGGAAAAATGGCTGCAAACTTTAGCATGAGGTTACTTAGACACCGTGATGCTTAGAAACTTCTTGTCTAATCCCATGGGATCGCGTTGCGCCCCTCTACAATAACCTCTCTCGATTTTTGTTATCTCAGAGTGGCTTTCCCATGGTGTCCATATTTTAGTTGATGGAAAAAGTGTCAAATAGAAGCAATGGAAAGTTGCAAAGTTGTGCAACTTTCGTTCTACAACTCATGTGACCAAACAGACTATTCCAACACATCTAAATAGGCATGTTCACGCTAGGCATGGTCCTCTTTCTCACCCAAACACGTGGAATCACTCTGAGCTATGTTCAACCGGATCGATCCCTTAAGGGTTTGAGTGTAGTATGTTGAAATAGGCCATTCCACCTATTATTCAGGTTGTGTCTCGATGATATGGGCCTGATGTAAGTAGGATAGGGAGTAGGAATAAGAAAATAACATTAGTAAGGGCAATGGAAGAGATTACTAACGTTGCCCCTATTGAAAATTCAAAATTGAGGCACCTTAAAAGCAAGGCTAGAAGAGGTGAAAAGAATAAATTGATTGAAAATAAGTTAGAATAGGTTGGAAATAGGGTGATATTGTGGAGTTTAATGTATTCAAAAGGTCTGCAAGGACAGGGGAGGTCAAAAGTATGTTATGGCATGACATGCCCTAGTTGGGAAAACAAGGGTTTTGAATGAAAAAGAGAGGTTTGAGGGAGTAAATGTGGGTAAAGTCAAGGGGAAACATAATTTGGTGGTCAATTAAGTTTGTGCAGGAAAAATGAAGAGTGTTGGAATAGGTTTTGAGGTTCAGGTTCGGGGGTTTGGTTCACCGGTTTAGCCAAAAATATTTGGAGGGGGGTTCAGTTCGTTTTGGGTTCGTTGGTACAAAAAACATAATATATATATATATGCAACCTAGAAGCATGAATTGGGATTAGAATCACATATCATCATATAAACAACAAAACCACCATAAACTTGAATGTCATTTAAAAAATTGCAAAAAAAAAAAGTGTTTATAACTCTACAAAAAAATGTGAATAAATTCTACCATTTTTTATGAAAAAACCATGAGACCATAGCTTGTTGCTTACTATTATGATTTTATATTTTCCAAGCATCCATAGCTTGTCTCGAAAAGTACTTTTTTAGGCTTTTTAGCCATAGCTAAGCAAGCAAAGGAATTGTTTAAATAAAATGCTTTGGTAGACATGTATGAAAATGTGGGTGTAGCATAGACAAGGTAGTGAACTGCTTGAAAAAATGCCTCAAAGAAATGTGGTTTCCTGCTTTGGTGATGGAATGGCATGACTAATGGCATGACAAGCAAATTGCTATGGATTGTCATGGCATTCCACCGCCATTGAGACCACATTTCTTTGAAGCTTTTTTTCAAACAGTTCGTTGCTTTGTCTATGCTATTGCTTATTATTATGTTTTGATAGATTTTTTCCAAGCATCCATAGCTTGTTTGGAAGCACCTATTTTAGGCTTTTAGCCAGCAAAGAAGGAGGTGAACTATTTGATAAAATGCTTTGGGTAAACATGTATGAAAAAAATGTGGTAGCATAGACAAGGCAGCAACCTGTTTAGGGTCGTGTTCAAAGAGTCAGGAGTCTATTGGTGATGGAATGCCATGACAATCCATAGCAATTTGCTTGTCATAAGCATTCCATCACCATGAGACATTTCTTTGAGGACTTTTTCAAACAGCTTCATTGCCTTGTCTATGCTATTGCTTACTATTACGCTTATGATATATTTTTTCCAAGCATCCATAGCTTCTGGTTTGAAAGCACCTCGCTTTTGTGGGTTTCTTTTAGCTATAGCAGTAGCGCAAATGAACTATTTGATAAAATTATTTGATAGGATATATGAAAATGTAAGCAGATAGACAGTAGTTGGACTTTTAGGGGTCGAGTTCATGGTGAATGCCATGAAATCAAAAAAGCATTTGATTTTCATGGCATTCCATCACCATGAGACTCCTCACTTTGGAGGCATTTTCAAAGAGTTCACTACCTTTGTCTACATATTGCTTTTACTATTATGCTTTTGATAGATTTTTTTCCAAGCATCCATAGCTTGTTCGAAAGCACTTGTTTTAGGCTTTCAACCATAGCAACAAGCCAGTGAACTATTTGACAAAATTCTTTGGTAAACATGTATCAAAAATGTGGTAGTATAGATAAGGTAGTGAATTGTTTGAAAAATTCCTCAAAGAAATGTGGTCTCATAGAATGCCATGACAAGCAAATGCAATTGGGAGTTGCTCCTAGTTATTAGTTATGCAATGTGAAGTAATTGCATAACCGCTAGGGTTGACTTTGTAAAAAACTATATTGTAATTGAAATTTTGTCATCTATCAACATCTAGTTATTAGTTACAATGTAGCAATGCTTTGAGTTTGAAATATGTGCAATGCAATGTAATCAATCTATATGAATATAAACTACAAAAATCTATTTTTACAATTTATTAGTTAAACTCTTTATTTTATTTTCTCTCTATATCTCTATGCTATGGAAATGCCCCTTTGAAATTTTTAAATTTTTTATCTCTTTTTCTAATTTTTTTACTCTTTTTTTAACTGATTTTTCTCAATTTTTCTTGTACTTTTCCCATTTTTTCAAAAAAATCTTACTTTTAGTTTGCCGATTTTTTCCCCAAAATATTTTTTCTGCTATGGTATAAACACATCTTTTTGTAATATCAAGGATACTTTTTGAAACTTCCATGCATTGCTAATCTAAAAGGAAAAGTCTTTTTCCTAATCTGTATGCAGCCATGCTTTTGACATTGTCAAAAAGAGCAAATATGGACACCATGATAAAAAAGATTTGTATTAACCAAATAGCCATGTACGCATACATCAATATATGTCGATATAAGTATAAAATATAGTTACAAAATAGCCATATAGGCTTACGAGAATGCCATATGGGCATACAATGCCAAATATATCCAATACAAGATATGTACAAAATTGCCATGTCTAGGCATACAACAAAGGGCTCTGGAATCAAAATTCATTTCTCTTCATGCTCTGGAAATAAAAAATTTCCCTTTGTTTGGCAATCCGATGGAAATAAGTCTGTCACTCGTTTCTGCTATGCTCGAGGAGTGCTCCTGCTACTCCTACAGTTTAGCTCCTGGTGAATTTTTGACTATTACAATAAGAAGTAAAGACATTAATATATAGAAATTACATTATAAAAATGATATATTTAACAAAATAATCACTTCAGCCATCTCATGATCACTCTCCATGATGGAAATATTTGCATGTCGATGCTCAAGCGTGCTCAAGCCCTATATAAACCATCCAAATAGGAATTAAACTACGAATCAATAATGGTTTGATTTTTCACTAGAACTAACATCTATAACAACGAATGTAAATTGAAATTTAGTAATTTGCCTCATACCTCCTCTATTAGTGCCATCGAGGATTGTATAGCGGATGAAACACGATATCCATTTCCCTTGTAACATTTGGAGGTGTTTCCACAACCAACATCTGAAAATAAAACAACAAATTATTCAATCACAAAAAAGTTACAATAGCGATCCACGTCATGACTTATAATGTATGAGATCTAATGAACAAAATTTTGAGTACAAGTATTAAACTATATATTTTTGGTAGGCCTTGGTAGTTTGATAGGAAGACCAAGCATGATGGGGAGAAGAACACATACTCCATTGTGAATGATGGGAAGACTTACAACCTTTCACCTCTCCAGAAGAAGACAAGGCAAAGCATGAAGGGCCTAGTGTTTTGATGGTGGATGAGAAGGAGTTCATGAAGACCTTGAAGGAAGGAGGAGGAAGAGGATTATTCCTGATTATGAAGCCAAAAAGTGAAGCAAATCTTCCCACAAAGAACAAGGAAGATGCACCAAAGGAAGTCCAAGAGTTGTTGGAAAGGCACAAGGACATAACGGTGAATGAATTACCTAGTTCCCTACCTCCCATTAGGGATATAAGCCACCATATTGATATGATTCTAGGGGCTACATTGCCCAATAAGGCTGCATACAAGATGACACCTGCTCAAAATGAGGAGATTGCAAGACAAGTGCAAGAGTTGATGGATAAAGGGCTAGTGAGGAAGAGTTTGAGGCCATGTGTTGTTCCTACTGTCCTAGCACCAAGGAAGGATGGGAATTGGAGGCTTTGCACTGATTCAAGAGCCATTAATAGGATCACAATTAGATATAGGTTCTCGATGCCAAGAATGGAGGACCTCATGGATTTTCTATCAAGAGCATCTTACTTTTCCAAGATTGATCTAAAGAGCGGGTACCATCAGATAAGGATTAGAGAGGGGGATGAATGGAAGACATCTTTTAAGACTAATGAAGGGCTCTATCAGTGGTTGGTGATGCCCTTTGGGTTATCAAATGCCCCTAGTACATTTATGTGCCTTATGAATGAGGTATTGATACCTTTCATTGGAAAGTTTTTTGTAGTTTATTTAGATGACATCCTTGTGTTTAGTAGGTCTAAAGAAGAACATTTGAAGCACCTTGACATGGTACTAAGGAGGTTACAAGAGAAGTTGTTGATCAACATGGAAAATTGTGAATTCATGAAGGAAGAACTAGTCTACCTTGGTTTTGTCATCTCCAAGGGAAGTTTGAAGATGGATCCTTCAAAGGTGGATGCTATTCTTACTTGGCCAACACCAAAATCCATGGGAGATGTGAGAAGCTTCCATGGACTTGCAAGCTTTTATAGAAATTTCATCAAGAACTTTAGCCAAATTTGTGCACCAATCTTGGACACCATCAAAGGAGGTAACAAAGGTAAGTTTTCTTGGACCAATGAGGCTGATAAAGGGTTTGAATATCTGAAAATGAGAGTATCACAACAGCCTATACTTGTGCTCCCTAATTTTTATAAAGTTTTTACCATTGAGTGTGATGCTAGCAATCAAACAATAGGGGTTGTTTTGAGCCAAGAAGGTAGACCGGTTACATTTTTTAGTGAGAGGTTGAATGAAGCAAAGAGGAAGTATTCTTCCTATGATTTGGAATTGTATGCTATGGTCCAAGCCCTCAAAAAGTGGAGGCTCTACTTGTTACCTAAAGAACTTGTTGTTTATACTGATAATCATGCCTTTAGTTTTTTGAATGCACAGGAAAAACTCAGTCATAGGCACATGAAGTGGGTAGAGTCTTTGCAAGCCTATACTTTCACAATAAAGCATAAGAAGGGCCAAGAAAATAAGGTGGCAGATGCTCTCAGAAGAAGGGCTCTTGTAGTGCAAGAGATCCAACTCCAAAGCATGGGGGTTGAAGCATTGAAGGATATGTATCATGAAGATTCAGATTTCAAGGAGGTATACAATGTTTGTGAGCAGCATTTGAATTCTTTTCATGGTGAATTCTCTAACTTGTTATTGCAAAATGGTTTTCTCTTCAAAGGAAGACAATTGTGTGTGCGTAAATTCTCAATGAGGGAGAATATCATAAAGGAGAAACATAGTGGGAGTCTTGGAGGTCACTTTGGCCTTGACAAGACCTTGGAACAAGTTAGGAGATTTTATTATTGACCAAAGTTGCAGGTGGATGTGAGAAGGTATGTGGAAGGCTACACAATATGTCAAAGGGAAAAGGGAACTTTATCAAATGCAGGACTCTATCAGCCACTGCCCATTCCCAATAGGCCTTGGGAGTGTGTAAGTATGGACTTTGTCTTGGGATTTCCTAGAACCCAAAGAGGTTTTGATAGTATCTTTGTGGTAGTTGATAGATTTAGTAAGATGGCACATTTTCCTCCTTGCAAATGCACCAATGATGCATCTCATATAGCAGGTTTCTTCTTTAAGGAGGTTGGTAGGATACATGGACTGCCTTTAAGCATTGTTTCTAATAGGGATTCTAAATTCATTGGTCACTTTTGGAGGATCTTGTGGAAGAAACTCAAGGAAAAAATCTATCCTTTAGTTCAGCGTACCATCCAAAAATGGATGGACAAACTAAAGTGGTGAATAGATCATTGGGAAACCTCTTAAGATGCCTTACCAAGGAGCATGGACAAGATTGGGATTTGATTTTACCTTAGGTTGAATTTGCATATAATGACTCCATGAATAGGAGCATTGGTAGAAGCCCTTTTGAAGTAGTCTATGGCATGCACCCTAGAGGGGTCTATGAACTAAGAGATATACAAGGATTTGCTAAGAGAAGTGCTCAAGGTGAGGACTTTGTTGTTACAATCAAGGATATTCATCAACAAGTGAAGGAAACCCTTCAAAAGAATGTTGAGAAGTATAAGGAAAAGGAAGATTTAAAGAAGAGGAATGTCCAATTCAAGGTTGGAGACTTGGTGATGGCACACTTGAAGAAGGAAAGACTTCCAAAAGGAAAGTATACCAAACTCATGATGAAGAAGATAGGACCTTGCAAGGTGGTCCACAAGTTTGGAAAAAATGCTTATGAAATATAGCTACCTCCTGGGGTGGCAATCTCTCCTATCTTCAACATTTATGACTTGTATCCTTTCAAAGCTTTTGTGAATGTAGGTGATGGAGTAGGTACAACAACAATGGAGGATGAATATTGGGTGAAGGAACTACCCCCCAGCCAACCTATGACTCTTGAATGCATCCTAGACACCAAGGAGACAAAGAAGACTAGAAGGAAGGTATACAAGGAATACTTGGTCAAATGGAAACGTCTACCTGAGGAGGATGCAACATGGATGTCATAAAATGATATTAAATAGCATGGAACTACTGTAGAAGACCTGATCTCAAAGAGGACTTGAAATCTTTTTCTTGCTTGGGAGTATGGTGCAGGAGCACCCATGGGTCTACGGGACCTAGAATAATTTTTCATGTTTTTTTTCTTGGTTTATGGATGGAAGGTCTTATGGGCCATTTCAATGCTTTGGAGCAGGTCTTCTAGGTTTTTGGTTGAGTTTTTGGTCTTGGTGACCAACTTCTTTGTACAACAAGGTCTCCATCCTCCTTTGTAAGTCTAGTGCATCTTGGAAAAATAAGGAAAAAAGTTTCCTTGTTGTATATAGACACCTGAGGGGAGTCACCTTACTTTTTGACAAGGTTTTAAATTCCTTTGGCACATTTTGGAAGGCTCTTTGCCGTCAAGTTGGTAGAAGTTGTTCACATTGCCTTAACTAGGCAATTAGAAGTCAAAGCATGAGATTAGTTGTTTTCCAACATCTCTCTTTTCAAAAGAAAGTTGCAAGAATTTGGAGGGAGTTTTGAAGACTTCAAATATGCCTCTATTGGTTGAGGCAAGGTTGATGTTGATGTTTTGAAGAAGTTTCAATAAGAAGTTTGTTGTTTTTCCTGTGTTTTTCTGAAGAATTTGTTGATCTCGTACTTGGTACCAACTATATGTTCACTTTCATGCTCCAAGCCTATAATGGTTGGATAGGTAATTGAATAATATTTCCTTTGGCGTTGGAGTGGTGATATTTCATTTAGTATCAAGGGAGATATTCCAATTTCTCTATTGGGTGGTCTGAAAACCCTTAAAATCAGGGTTTTGGGTGAAAAATGTATATTTCTTTCATTCCCACGTAAAATTGCTAAATCTCAGTGGGATGGAAGATATAAGGTTGTAATATCATGTCCTCAATGTTTTGGAGAATGGAAGGCTCATTGTTGTAAGTTGTGCATGAATTTTGGCTTGACGTCTCTATGTAGCAAGAATAATTGACAAGTAAAAAAAATGAGTTTTTACTTGATTTTGAAGAATCTATTTAAGAGGCACCTAGGAATTGTGGAAATAGGTGTGGAGAACCTATAGGAGTCTGAATTTGGGCTTTGGGGTGAAAGGGAGAGCCTAGATAGTTAAAACCTAGGTGTAGGTCTGTGAATTAGGCCTTTTGGAGCAGCGGTAGAAAGGGCCATTGTGAGTGATGTTTTCACAGTCAAGAGGAAGGGTTTTGGAACCTTGTAGGGGTCCATCCTAGGGGTCTGAATCCATAGGTTTGGTGTCTTAATAGTCTTCCCTTTTTTTTGTATTTTGACTGTCCTATCGGGCAAGGGATGCAAGCCTTAAGAGAGAGTGAGGTCTAAGTCACCATAGTGATGGGTGTTTCTTGAAACCTAAATCCTAGAGGGTTGTTAAACCTTGTTTTGAATTAATGAGACATGATCCAAATGTTTTCAAGCTTTGTGAGTGTTCTGAGTTGTGAACCCTAGGTGTGCGGGGTTGATCTCTTAAAGAATAGTGGATTTTAGGACTCCTCATAAGAATATTTAAGAGAAGCATTCAGTGGAGTGACTTTGCCATTTGTGATTGTGAGTTTTCCTTCCCTGCCACTCTGCATCATTTCTAAAGCTTATGCAGGCTATTTCCATGGTGTTTGTGGTGGTGGCAGGAGTATTTAAGGTTTGTAAGTACCTTATGCAATAAACCCTCCTTTGTAGGGCTTGATTTGTGCATAGAATAAGCTTAGTTAATAAATATGATGTGAGTAATGTCTTGGAAGTCAGATGAAATAATTCAGGTGTAAATGGTTGATTGTAGTATCTTGGTCTTGAGGAACTAGTTGGTAAAAGTGGGATTTTGGTGATTTTTTTAAGGAATTGAAAGATTTAGAGCTCTTTATTAGGTTTTTGCTTTGAATTCAGATAAATTGATGATGACAAAGGTTTGTTAGGATCTGATGGATATAGGCTGTAACATGAAAGATTGGTTTTTGGTTATTTTTCCTAGGTAAAGCAAATTGAGTGGAAGGGTGCCTTGGTGAATGATGAAAGAGTGGATTGTTTAGTGACTCTAATTAGGTTTCTTGTGCACGGATCAGTCATTTTTGTTGATAAATAAGATGTTTGAAGCTTGAGGATGATAAGAAGAAGTATTGAAATGAGTTGGCTTGTTGTTGCCTTGTGGTTTGCAAATGAAACAATGTGATTTTTGATGAAAAGAGAAATAAATTTTAGTTGCTTATTCAATTTGATCTTCTCCTGATTCAATAGATGTTGGTGCAAGAACACCTAGGTCATCAAATACTTTTCAATTTTGAAAAAGGGATGAGTGTTCAAATTTGTATTCATTCAATCACAAAAGGTCATGGAAAAATGATGTAAAGCATGTTCAAGATCATATGAGGTCTTATTTGAATGTATTTAAGGTTATGGGTAAGTTCTAGGTGGTCAAAGTGGGAAAATGCAAACAATGCAATAATGTAATATTGTTAAAAATTGTTAAATTGGCAAAAACAAGGAAATCAGGTATATTAAGGGTTAAAAGGGGTAGTTTCAACCAATGGAAAGATAGTTATGGAAAAATAAATATCTTTAAAAGGCATGTAAAGGAGAGAAAAAGAAGAAGTTTGTGCTCTTGTAATTAGATTTTGAAATAAAAATTCCTTGTTTCTAAGTTTGCAGCATTAGTCCATTGTTTTGTTTTCTTGTGTTGGTAATTTAGGAACACCCAAAGTTAAATCATAGTGTGAATGTAAAGAGGAGTTAGTTTCCAATTTCAAGAGTTGGACTTGGTTAGTTTTAGGAAACAAAAGAATAAGAGGCAGTTTTCAGTGAACGACAAAGTCCTTTTAGAAGCAAGTTTGAGAGTCCAATAGGGTTTTTCTTCACTACACTAATGTAGGTCAAGTAAATTGGTGGAGTAGGTTAATGTTAGGATTTTTTGCATGTTTTGATGATTGTAAGTACAGGGAAAAGAAAGAATACCATGGTGGAGTTGCTGCTACACTAGAAAATAGAGGATTTTCCTACACAAAGTGATGCTACAATCATGGGTCATGAATAAATAAAGCTTGCAGAGGCTTGGAAACGATGTAGAAGGTCTTGGAAGACATAAACAATCATGTTCCAGGTGGTGGCCAAAGAAATAGAGGTTTGCAAGAGTATTTTTCAAAAAACCTCATTGATTTATGCTTTTACACCCTATAAACGAGGGTTTATTGGATCAAAACATTTTCATGGTTTTCAATCCCTATAAATGGTGAAATTTTGAGTTATAAGACATGCTTGAAGACTGTTTTGAGGTTTTGAGTGATTTGGAATGGTTTTGAAGGGGTGTCCTTTGTAAAATAGGCCCAATCTACTAGCCTTTCTTCAGAGGACAGTCTGAAATCTGATGATTTTATTTATGTCAAACGTCTAAGAAATTTGATATGTTGTGATGTGTTGGAAAGTGTTTCTAAATGTGCTTTGAGTTTTTTAATAAGCTTTGAGATAGGAATGTAACTACTTGATTCAATGGTTGACATACCTCCTAGAGGAATATGATATTGTCCAATCAAAACAAAGATGTTTGTTTAAACAGTGGAAAGGATGATATTGAGTGATTGGTTACTATCAAACTAATGATATGATTGATGTTACTAAATTTGGTTAAGGTGTATAAGATAGGTTTGGTGACTTTGATGGTTGGATGGGTGAGTATTATGAAGCCTTTTGAGCAAATTGGTGATTAACCACAAGATGATAATCAAGATTTTGTTGTAGCGGGAGTTTGTAACCTATAAATAGATTACTACAGTCAAAATATGGTGAGTACAGTGCTTGATAATGGACTGATAACAGTGAGGTATGGTTTAGTTGATTTGTTGCCTTGGTGAATAAATGAAAGCATGAATTGTTCAAGTGTTAATAATTAGGTTTATGTTGTTTTTATGGTGGTTGAGAATGATGTGAATCTAATTGATTAAGTCAAAGTTTTCTTTAATATGGTTTTTTCTTTGAATGAGTCAATTGGAATACTGATTAGTGGAATGATGAATGATGGCCTATGGAATGGCTAATAGAATTTGAGTGGATTTTGGTTGAATGAAAAGTAGATTTCTGATGAAATCATATTTGATCTTCTCCTGATTCTATTTGGGATTGAAACCCCTTGAAGAAATGATGTTGATGGTGTTTTTTGGATGCTCTGCATCAGATGTACCCTGATGATTGAGTGTTTTGATATGATGCTCTGCATCACTAACTGTCTTTTCTATGCTATTGCTTACTATTATGGTTTCATAGATTTTTTCCAAGAATCCATTATTTGTCGTGCTGGTGCACCTTTGCAAGCACATGCCTCCATGTGAAGTAATTGCATTGTGCTGCTTATGTTGACTTTCTAAACAACTATATTGTACAATTGAAATTTTGTCATCTATCAACATCTAGTTATTAGTTATGGAATTTGAAGTAATGCTTTGAGTTTGAATGATGTGTAATGCAACGTAACCAACAATATGAATATAAACTACACAAATATATTAAGTAGAATTCATTAGTTAAGTTCTCTTTATTCTATTACCTCTGTGTACATTTGAGTGAATCCACTGGCACTAGGAGGTGTTTGCTTGAAACCACCAATATTAGCCTGTTCAACATCTAAAATCACATGTATTAAAATACCATTCGATAACAATGCTATTAACATGTAATAAATTTATAATTGTTTACTAGTTACATACCCCACGATAGGTGTGTACCGCAAAAATAAGTAGGTGGAGGACCGTGTATCCAGTCTCAACATGTGACCCATTTTATTAAAATAATAAAACTAAATTAGTTAATATTGCATTTTAGAATCAAAATTTAATAAATTAAATTCAATGAACATGTTGACTTTTACTTGACTATCAATGCCATATGCATGATGCAAAATGTCAGCCATCCTCTCCATCCCCGTAGCAGCATATGGATCATGTGTAGTAGCATACAAATCTTGCGTAGCAGCATATAGATCCCGCGTAGCCTCCTGAATGTCGGTGGAGTCATATGAACAAGTCACCCCACAAGATTGACACACATGGGTTCGAAGGCCACCACCGAAGACTCCCCTAGATGGCTATACAATAGGGCTAGTATGATGGATGACACTCCAGTTCAAAGTGTTGATCACCGCAATGTCTCTACTGCCGCACTCTCCTTCGCAATGGAAGGCATAACAATGTAGCTCACGGGGCGCCTAGCGTGTCTCCCTTGCCGGGAGATCTGTGCATCGGGCCTATCCTTGTCGACCTTCCACTGGAACTCCTTCATATCAAAATAATTTGGGATTTGGTTCAATACGAACTCACTGTATAGTTTCCTAAGAAAATATTGGGGAACTTCACAATTGTTGCACGGTGGGTAATCAAAGACCAAGTACCACCTATCATAAAAATGGTTCCTAATCTTTTGGTGGTGGCACCAATGAATAGGAAACCTCTTCGCATTGAGGCTAAGATTTTGATTTGTTCTAGGGTCAACGAATAAATAGCACAAATCATCTTTAGTAATTTTTAAATCTTTTACTTGTTTATATGATAGTTTATCTACATAATATGCCCTAGCTGCCTACCTCCTATCTTGCCATCCCGTTATTTGTTGGGTTATTGAATCTACATTTTTTAACATCTCTTTCATTGAATTTGCTAGTGTCATTCTTTCTGTGGTTGAAGCATTTGGATCACTCAACCTACTGATAAGATCCTCAATTTTTCTTTTGTTGTTCTCAATTTCACTCTTAAAATTTTGTTGAGCGCCAAGAGGGTGTTGAGTGATTGGTGGGGGAGGTTGATTTTGTTGAGGATTTTGTTGAGGAGGATTTTGATGTTCTTCTTGTTGAGGATTTTGAGGATTTGTAGGATCATCTGCATCTCCTACAAATTAAAAAAAAAACAATCAAATCTAACCTAAAACAAACAAAATCAACTTGAAACTAAGAAATTCAAAACAAATAGCAAACAATACTTACCTCTTGCACCTCCTCATCATCGTGGCACCATCTTTGCAAAGGAAAAGAAACTATTGTTGATGAATTTTGTAGAATGCCTCCTCCTAGAACGCGAGCACGAAATAAGGGTTTTTGGCCGTGGGCAGAGCAAAAAAAAGACAAGAGAAAATGAATAGCTATCACTTTTTTTTTCTTTTAAAATGACATAACGCAAGCGCGTTATAACGCGCTCATGTTATGTCATTTTCAACTTTTTTTGGAGTTGGCCACAAAAGTGTAACCCAACTTCATGCACCCGCCCATAGACACTAAACACACAAAATAAGTACTTATTGTAAATGAATAATGAAGAATAACACAACCATTTATTTTATTACAATTGAATTACAATGTTACATAGTTTTTTAAAGATGAGTAGAGCATGCAAGCTCTTGTATAGATGACACATGTCACTTTACATCAGACACAATTGATTCCAAGTTGGTAGTGGTGTTATGGGATGCAAATTATATTCTCAAACCACGTCTTTCCAACCATGCTTGGGATCTTGGGATTAGACATGATAGCTAGAAGCCACCACTATGGTTCTACATTTGTAGAAAATTTTGTACCCTGATTCTACATCCCAGTATGGTGAAGAATGAGCTGATAGTTAAAATATTGAATACAAAATATATTGCATAATATGATCAGTCTGACCCACTAGACCAACCCAAAATAACTTTGGAAATCCACAGGGCTTGCCTACCATGCTGGGAAAAGGGAAGTAGTGAATATAGAAAATATACCTATCTTGGTTACCAATTGGAATTATATAGAAAATAAGTGGTAGTAAATCTAAGTATCCAACCCTCTTTGGGCAGCTCCAAGGCACCAAGATGGCATAGCATGAATTTAAAAGTCCATTGTTCCTTTTCGAGGGCTTGTGTCAAAATAGCTCGTATATGACAAGTCGATGGCTTTCAATGCAAACAAGATTAAAATATTTATGTGGTTGGGCTCTCTGTGAAAGCACTTATCTCCATCAGAGCTCCTCATCCTAGTTCAAAACTTGGCTCAAGGGCTAGGTGAACTAGATCAACTTCTTTCCAATTCCGCCCATTTTGAACTTGAAGGAAATTGGTCTCTCTTTTAATTTATATGACTACATAACTAGAGGTAGAAGACTTTAGAGTATCCCCAATAATACCACAACACCATCTTATTCCTTAATAACCTTGCATTATGAAAATGCTTATCAGAATTCAAAACAATGCACTCAAAAGTAAAGCCATTTTATGGACTTTTAAGAATGATTTTAGTTGAGTTCACCATCCCTATTTATGGTCCATTTATGAGCTCACCATCCCTATTTACTCATGAGTCATGTGAGGTATAATTTATTTTTTGTGCTAACCAAGTAACCAAATTTAATCGTTTGAGAGCCACTTACAATATTTATTTTGATTGACATCTAGCTACATGCAGATTACACCTCAAGCTAACAAGAATGCCACTCAAATGATATGAAATCTATTACAAATCTCATTTCAATTGATAACTAGATTCATGGCATCATCATGTACAATACATCATGTAGTTTTTAATATCAAGTTATCAAATCAATACATTCACTCACTTCAAATGTGCATAATATGGTGTTAATCCACGATTCCACAACCACATTTTCTTCAATGAACAATAATCCTATGGAATTGAGGAAATCAATAAAAATAAAATGCATGACATACTTTCTATCATTTTCAATAACAAGTTATCAAATCAATCATTTTGCTCGGTTTAGATTAGAAGAGGAACTCAATTTTGAATCTTTCAAAGATTTCCCAAGTACATATGGTGTTAATCCATGGTTCCACACCCACATTTTCTTCAATGAATAATAATCCCGTGGAATTGCGAAAATCAATAAAAAGAAAAAAACAAGATAATTATTGAATTGTTACATTAAATAACATAGGATAAAGATATAACAATATAAAACTAATTTTAATAGAAATAATATAAATATAGACATGTCGACATTTATATCTATGATAATGTAGCACATATAAAGGTGCTTGCAAAATGTACATAAGAAAGTTAGAGTAACAGAATCCTTCTAGTAACATAATAAAATATTTGCATACATTTATCAAAAATATGATAAATTTCTTCACATACGATTATCAAAATCATGAAAAAATTCATTCCTTAGAAAATCATATCCCATGGTGACCAGTTGACGATGTCCCACTAAAGTGACATTGTGGAAATTTGACATAAGAGGATGTCAGGTTACAATGGATCCTTCATTTAAGAAGAGTGGAATATTCCTTGGTGCAAGGATTCCCACTCTAATGTGCACAACAACCAAAAAATTCCATCAGCCTCCTAAATAATTATGTCAAACCATTAGACTCACTAGGAACAACACATCAACCTATGAGATTCCAATGTCTAGTAAAGAAGCAATGAACCATGAAAAAATGTTAGTGTTTTCCTAATATCTATCTGCAGCTTCTACAAATTCAAAGCTGAACACCATCTTGATAAATATTATAGTCCATCTGTTGTGTAACCTAAAAATATGTGTAAGTATTTGGCTAGTAATTGCTCCTAGGAAGGCTAATTGTCATTGAGAACTGGTTAGAAAAATTGGTGTATCAAATTCCATAATGATTTTTGAACAAGAGCTTTAATCAAGACAATGATGAATTTCATCAATAATTCCAGCTGAATTTATAGAAAATTTTGGACCTTGGTTTTGCATCCCACTATGGTGAAGCACAAGTTGATATTTAAAACATTTAATACATATGATATTGCACAATCTAATCAAGGATCTTCATCTTGTTATCTTATCTCAATTTACATGTTTTAAATTTAATTATGTCAGAAGAATCATTAAATTTAATTGAAAATTTGTGAGCCAAATTGCCAATTATTGCATTTGCAGTTTGTCAACACATGGGAGAGTCATTGTAAATGTTTTTTGGATCGACATTTGGCAACTTGGCTTCAGGTAGAGTACTTTGAAGCATTGAAAAGATAGAGAATTAAATGGCTTGTTGTAGCTTAATCATTATCAATATCCACTAATAAGTCACAATAAATTTTGCTCACTTCTTCTTATGACTTATAAATATGTTGAAAATTCGTCCATCGAATGGTGAAATATTTTTGTACATGAACTTTAATTTTTTTTACACTAACATTATATTAACTTATTAAATAATAATATTTTTGTGGAGTATACTATGATTTTTATTCACATACCAGTTTCTTGACAATTAAGAGTAATATTAAATATATATGTCAAAGAAGTAAACAAATGAATCATACAAAAATTATAAATGTTTTTGCAGTCTTAAAAGCCACTGAATGGAGCTACAAAAAGTATTTAAGTAGTTGAAGTACATAGCCAGCCAAAAAGGCACTAACCATGACAAAAAGCTAGCCATAAAATACATATTACAAGAGTTGTACAACAAAATATAGACACAATTCATTACAAAAAAAATCATTACCATTAGCAAAGGAGACCAACAATGGAGGATCATGATGGTCCACGGAGGCCCTAAACTGGATGTTTGAGTAGGAGGTGAATTGGATTGAACAAAGTAAGAGAAAAGAAGAAAAGGGCATCACCCAAATCCTTCCTCCAAAACTCTAGACTCAGTAGTGATTCATTTGTTGTATCATAGACCAACCATACCTCATAACAACCAAAGCAAGAGTTTGCACTGTAGAACAAGCCAGTTCAACTTTGGGAAAGATTCCACCAATAGGGGCTAACCCAAATTCAAAATTATATTGCTCAAGTGCCAACTCCAACGAAAAAAAAGAGTAAATAAAAGGCTGAAAATAACATATTTTCAGCATCTTCACCAACTCTTTATCCAACAAAATGTCCATGCAATTGGACAAGAAAGCAGAAGCTACCTCAAAAAATAAAGCATGGGGGTTATTTTGAAGTCATTCCCTACCCAAAATTGTTCTTATAGCCTCCTCAACAGGCACACAAGGAATAGTCAAAACCATACCCAACTTTTGTCTATGGTATGCATTGTTGTTTCTCTTCTCCCAAAAACATTTGGGTAGCTTGACATGCCATGAAGACTCCATAATATCACAACGAAAGCAAAATTGTGAATAGAGAAGAGAGAAAGTAAATATGTTATAAATGATATGAACATCAAGTTGGTGAAATATATATAGAATAAAGACATCAATACTTAGCACTTGAGCATTTAATTCACCACAAGACACACACGTTGATGTGACTATTATTTTGCAAAAATTGAGTCATAATTTAAGTGATTTAATAAGTAATAACACACCTAAATAAAAGGTCAACCATTAATATTTGCAAATCTAACGGTTCTAGGGTTATTCCAAAGGTTTGAATTCACAAATCTAGCACTCTAGACATTTCCTTCTGGAATGCAACTATAGTCATTCATCGAACATTCATTGAACAGTTAAGTTGCACAATAATATAACTCGTAGTTGTTGTCAGTGCAATTTTAAATTTTTGAGTATATTAACTTATTACATAGTAGAACATGTAGTTACTAGTCATTAAGTTGCACTGACATTTGGCTTCAAACATAGTACTTCGCTCAGTGGCTCACTTTTTATCAAAACTTATAATGTGTTGAAACTTGTCTCCACTCCAGAGACTTTATGTAGGAATTTGGGTGTGTGGAAAATTTGTCCTAGAATAGAACAATATATAGCATTTAATATTTTCGCCACCCATGCTATGATTTTTATTGGCATACCAATTTTATTCGCCAGGTTTAATTTTTGCATGAAAATATTGTTTGGTTTGAAAATAGGTTTAATTCACCAATTAAATTATTTTATTGGTTTGAGTACAGGTTTTATTCGCCAACAAAAATATTTTTTTGGTTTGAAAATAGATTTAATTCGCCAATGAAAATATTTTATTGGTTTGAAAATAGGTTTTAATCGCCAATGAAAATATTTTATTGGTTTAAAAAAATTATAATTTGCTAAGATTTTCTACAAACTTCTAGTGATTACAAAAGATTCGCTAATTGAATTATTATTATTTTCTCGAAAAAAGAAAAATTTGCCAATAAAATTAATTTTTTTTTAGGAATTATAGAAGATTCACCAGGTTTTTACACCTTTTTTCTGGGGGGTTCTTAAAGTTATCCTTGGAAGTATGGTGGTGAAAGGTTGGGTTGTGATTTTTGGAAGGAGCCACTTTAAGGAAGATTGGGGACCTCAAGATGCGTGTTGGGGGAAAATACAATGAGAAAGTCTTCCCTAAACCCTTGGTTGGTGATGCCTTCCCTAGAATCTTGGACCCCTACCCTACTCCTATGGATCTTATATTTGTAAGGAAGCTAAGATAGCGAACAACTTCCTACACTAATCTTGAGAGGAGGATAATGCAAAATTTTTACAGATCTTTAATAGTTACCAATTTTTTTTTTTAAATAAACATAAATATCATGCATACCACAACACAATGATTTACATGGGGGAAACCCTTTCGAGAGAAAAACCCCACATTCCAAAAGTCGCCTAATATATTATTCAAAAATCATAAAGATTACAATATACTTGCAGAGCAAGCTTCTCACAGGAGTATCACCAACCAAAGATCTAGAGGCAACACAACCGCTATCAAACTCTCAAAATACATCACAATTCATAGTCGTAATACAATGCCCTCTTGAAATAGGGTTTCCTTCTAGGGAAAATCAAGCCAACAAAATATCAGCCGTCAGATCTAAGACTTAATGATGAACGGTCCAGATTTACAATAATAAAATATACATAAAATGTGGCTTTCAAGGGCATTGCCCCTGAACCCCCATCGGGGCGCACAACCCTTAAACCCCTCATCGGGGGGAATGAGCCCCCCGGATGCCCACAAGGGTACCCCCTACACCCTCCTGCACTGATGTATCAACAGTACCATATGTATTTGCAAGGTTGAGACATATTTTCCCAACGATAGTATCTCCATATAATCATGAATCATTGAAAGATGTGGTAGAGGTGGTGAACCAAATATTTTAGAAGCTAGAAAATCTTCATGAAACCTCTAAATACCATCGTAACCTAAACAAATGGTTTTTAATTAAAATTAATAAGCTGATTATTAAACTTTCTTTGCTAACAAGAGATACAAAAGGGATTGTCAAGTGCCTTTGAAAGAGGAGGGGATTTTTTAAAATTAGGATATAGTTTAGGGCATTAACAAACTTGCAATTGATTAGTTTAAGCATGAGGAAAGAATTGTTGGTATTGAAAATGAACTCTAGGTTATTAAGGATAATAATGCTAATAGAATTATTGTTTTTGAAATTGGCGTTCAAAACATTAAGGATAACCTCAAAAATCTTAAGCATTATGTTGAAGAATCAATGCACCTTAAAACCCAGGTAGAGAATGGGAATACAATAGAACCAAGCTCTAAGAACCAACAAGAAAAATAGTCAAGCCAAGGAAAGAGGATCTAAAGGACTTCATGGATTTACATGAAAATTTCTATAAGAAAGAACTTGAGGTTATAAAGACTTTGCATAGGCTATAATTTTCTCTTATGTTTTTCCTTCTTTTGTGCTTTGACCTTGTATTTTTGTCAACTGTTACAGCTTCACTATGGTCCTTTTGTGGGTCAGCTAGAGTTCTACTAACATTTTTTTGTTTTTAACAAAGTTTTTGTGGCTCTTCAAAACCTACTTTTTACCCCTTTATTAAAAACAAGCAATATTGTAACTTTTTTGACATGTGTTCAATTGATAACGAGGTTACCTAAAGTTGACCCAAATGCACCTCTTTTTGACCTATCGTTGTTGAAAACTTTTCTCCTTATTGTCCTAAGTTTTAGGGTGTAGAATTTTGTATAATCAACTTGCTAGCCACTTAGAAAGATGAAAATTTGGTCTAGGATTGATATTAGCAAAGAAATGACAAGAAAATAAGGGGAAATTGAAAAGTAGTAGTTTGTTCCAAAAAAAGTTGCTAATATCTCTTTTCAAAAGACTAAAATTTGCACTTGAAAAGCCTTCAAAAGACGTTGAAAGTTGCTCAAAGACTTGCAACCAAAGGAAATGAACCAAGCCTTGTTGTGAATGAAATATTTTGAGTTTGATTAACAAACTCCCTTCATATTTAACTTTGGAGTCTTTCTTTGCATGCCTCTAATCCTATTCATTTTTTCTTTGAAGTTATCTGAGTTTGGGTAAAGAAAATGAATGACAAAGCTAAGAAAGAAATGCATTGAAATTCAAAGTGTTTGGTATGTCTTAAAGTTCAATGCACATTACTAGTGGCTAAGCCAATCATGATGTGTTTTGAAAGAGAGTTTAGCTAGCTTAACCCTTACAAAATCTTTCTTATCTTATGTCACATTTGGCTTGAAAGACCTTAGTGAAAATCAATTAAGATTTAACGAAAATCAATTAAGATTTAACGAAAATCAATTAAGATTTAGCCAATTTCATCATTGTTTCGATGGAGATGTAAGAGGGTTACATCCACCAAAAAAATACACAAAAAAATACACTTACTTTTGTTTTTATGCCACTTTTAGACAAGTCAAGTTCATATATGTTTTTGTCGCCTTCTTGAGATGTTGAGTGGGATTCATTAATAGTTTAACCCTCAAAACGTTGCACTTAGACCCTATCAACTTAACAAAGGTGGAGTTTATTTTCCTTTTGGCCATGCTTTTGTCTTAGGCATAGATTTGATCATTTACTACCCTCTTCTCACTTGTTAGGCAAAAGAATTAAGTGGGAAAGCCATTGCTAGCACACATAACTCATTTTATGCCTCTTTTCACTTTATGGAATTTTTTATGGTTTAACTCATCAAAAGGTGCATCAAGCTTTCTTAAAGCCTCTCCTTCAAAGCAAGCACATTTAACTAACAACTTTACTTTCAAGAGAAACTATCACTGGCTTTGTCTTCCCTAAAGTTCATCACCCTGGTTTACACACTTTCAATGGAATTCATTCATAGTTAACTTTGGAGGAGAAAAAAGTTGGCTAAACTAATCAAAACATGTGCCCAAGTATGGAGACTTTGTCTTAGGTAGAAATCGCTAACCCATTTACTATTTTTTGCTAGTATTGGCAAGGAAGAACAGTGGCAAAGCCACATTACACACACATCAATCAACCATTTGCTACTTTGTTGTTTTGTTCTCTTTCTCAATGTGTGCCCTTGTTTTGGTCTCGCATATTGTTGATCTCCTACTATCTTTGATAACATTGTCATCATCCTACAAAAGTGTTAGTTGAAGTACATGGACCTTGATAAAATGATCTTACAAACTAATTGGTGGAAATCACATTATTGGATTCACACATTATGATCGATTGACTTCAAACCTGACAAAGGGAAATACAAAAAATGAATTTTAGATGGGTATGTCCTGAAATTGAATTTTATCTCAAGACTTTCAAGGTGTATTGTAGATGTGAAAAAAGGTTTAGGGGTAGCATAAAACACATTAGTGATGAGCTTGGGCCAAGAAATAGGTAAAATGAGTCATAAACATGTACATGGGGATGGACACCAAAATGAATGCAAAAACATAAGGCAAATAATTCACATTACACAACTTTTGACCTTACAAGTAGTTCACAAGTGTGGAGGTTACTCTTCTCCAATAGTTATGTAATGTCACAAAATGACTAGTTCTCTATCCATGAATATATTAGAGTACAAGGATAGAGATTCCAACACTACATTTAACTATAGTGCCTTCACACCCTCTTTTGTTGCATGTGGTCATGGTGTGAGATACCCACATTTCTTTAAGTAGTTGACATGTGGAGTGTAATTGAGATGTGCATTATTATTATTGATGTATAGGTTGTGATTGAGATGCATCATTCTTGTTGATGCATGAAGCATGTTTCCAATGTGTGGTTTTCTTGTCGACACAAGGTGAGATTTAGAAGAGTGCCTTCTTGTTGGCATGTGGGATATGATTGAGATGCTCAATGTTCTAGTGAATGGGTTGTTATTGAGTTACCTTCTTGCTTTCTCCATTACTATCAAAGGCTTGCTCTAAAGCTAGAATTGTCAAAATACCTTAATAAGTTGCTTTTCCCAACCCAAGGTTGGAAATGCAATTATGGCATGAAGCAAAGTGCTACATGAGAGCATCTTTGGTGCTCAACTATGGACGGAAAAGGGAAAAGCATGAAACCCTCTACTTGCTCTAGACCCAATTTCTTCTAAACCAAAAGTTTGTGGGCTCACCTCTACCTAAAGAGGATGTGTGATGCCTTGGTCATTCTTAAACATTAACTATCACCAACCACTTTCTTTAGCAACTTGGAACTGATGTCCCAAGTGCATTTCTCAAATTTGTCAAATGAACATTAAGGAAAATCATAAAGTTGGGAATGACATGAGCTTAGGTACTCACCTGTCATGGTTTATGCATTACATGTCTCCATTAGATGTGTTAATAGTAATGGAAACTAGTTCATATATGTGCAAATTTTCACATTTTGTATGAAGACATAATTCCTCCTACTTGGTGTCTTTCCTCAACTGGAATTAGATCAAGGATATGACCAATAAAAAGTGCACCTCACACCATAGCATTTGCTAACTTCTTCATGGTAATATTGAGGGTTTCTTCCCACAATTGGAGCACATGTTGCAATTGTTGATTCTAGCTTTAGAGATGTTGGATCTTTGAGTAGGAGATGCCTCTTTTTGGGAAATAAAATAGTTGTTTTTTTCCTAGTGATTGTTCAATTTCCTTGATTTTCCCGTTAATGCAACAATGAAGATGGAGAGTGCCTATTTATATGAAATCAGCCAGACCAATAGGTTGATCAAGAAATTGCTAAAGTACAAGTTCTTTGAATTGGTGGAAGCAACCAACAAAATGGTATGCCATAATGCTTTGATACTAATGTCTATGATGAAGCCAAGATTTTTATGGAGAACAATCCACATACAATAGGTGGATCTAGAATTATGCCGAACATGCAATAAAAATGGATGAACAAATATGAAAGCACCATTAGACATTCAATAGATGAGAGAAATAAAGCTCATCTATTCATCCTGAATAGAATACAAAGTTCAACTGAAAACGCAAGATTATGTTGTTCTCGAGTGCCAAATCCTGATGAGGGCTATATGGTATTGAGAATGTATATAGATGACAGTCTATATGTAGCCAACATGCATCTCTTGGTATGCGATTGGAGAAGAGAAGGTGAGGGGAAAATATGATGTTACAATCAGTTAAAAGAATGGAAGATGATGAAGGTCGTTCATATTTCAACAGCATCAGTTTTCATAGCTGTTGATTGAAATGGAACGTGAAGTCTCACTGAATGATGTAGCTTGTTAGGTAGTGCTTACGCTACAAGGTGAAAATCTACAAGATATTTGCAAGTGTGAACTTTACCTGTTGCAAGGATGCCCATGCTGCAAGGTACAAATCTGGAATCTTGTTTGTGGGAGGTATTGCTGGCTGCAAGACTGCAAATGCTGCAAGCTGCAAATATGCAGTGCTATTCACAAAAAATATGAATCTCACAGGTTGCAATAAGTGAAGATAAAGATACAGCATTCTTGCAAGGAACTGTGAACTTTACAGGTTTATACTGTAAGGTGGGCATTTGCAATTTTATTTTAGGAAGTGTGAACTTTGTATGATGCAAGGTTTATTATGCTACGAAGTGTGAACTTGCAGTGTTATTCATAATAAGTATGAACACTGTAAGCTATAAGGCTGCTTTTTTGTGATGAAGTACCAATTTATAAGACAATTGGTGTTGGCATTTGGCATCATTATGCTTGGAATTCATCTACATGGATCTGACACTATGAATGAGCTTTGTGTGGAAGACCTTCCTGTGCATAGGTTGCTGTGATGACCAAATGATGAAAAGAATTCAACAAGGTACTGGTCTTGAGTCACCCCTCAAGACCAGTACCCTAGATATTCCACGATGGAAGGTGGTTGTCTCATAAGATAAAATGGTACTTTTGTGGATCTCGTAAGAGTCACTTCAACAAAAAGTATAGCTCTTCCTAACTATTAATATTAAATGAGAATAATCATCTGAAATACTTTTCTTGATTATTATCTGTTAAACATTCCAAATCCTTAGGCTTCAGCAAAGTGTACTGCAACAACTATTAAAAGATTGATATTTCCCAAATACCAAGGAATCCATTTAGCATGCAAGCAAGAAAAATATTCTAGATCTCATAATATTAGATAGCAATTGAGAACAATATCATCCAAATCTAGTTCATCTTCTCTTTGAATACATCTGTTGCATGAAATGTGTAGTGAGGATTTGATTATTTGACAACCACATATGTTCTCGTGGGCATTGCACCTCATGGTTATCAATAAAATACACTTTCTACTCTCTTTCCATTCCAATTAAGTTTGTATACGATGACAATTATTATTTACATGGAAAGTCAAAAATCATCCATGGAAAGCCAAACTCATTTACATCTGTAATCATGCTACCTTCCAAAAAGCACACTCGAAGATCAATGAAACAAATTAAAACATAAATTTTGAACAGAACTAACAGTTAAAATGTAGATATGAAATGATGACCTTTATGACTACAACTTATAACCAGTCAATTTCTTCAACCAAAATATTTCTACATCTGTCCAACCGTAAATTCCCATTTGGCATTACAATGCAAACATTTTTTTCAAAATTTTATTGAGAATAAACTAAAATACCTGTACTTTGAATTCACAATTAAGTATGAGGCTTTTGGGATCTGACTTGTTCTGCAAAATTAGAAACATGACCACCCATTTTTCCATTATCCAAACTGTCTGTCAACTCTTACAAAGTCAGATACAAATAGAATTGGGTTACACAGTGGGAATTTGTCTTGTATGAAAATTCTCTGGAATTGGCAACTTTAAAATGTAACAACCCTTGAGAGTAGGGTAAGATGACAAATAAAGTAATGCTACTTGACTTCAATACCATGGGCAAGGCAAAAACAAACACCGAATGATTTAGATTTTGAATAGGTGAACATGTTTTCACTGGGTTTGTTTTTTACCAAAGAT
Source organism: Sequoia sempervirens (assembly GCA_007258455.2). NCBI lineage: Eukaryota > Viridiplantae > Streptophyta > Pinopsida > Cupressales > Cupressaceae > Sequoia > Sequoia sempervirens. Next base: position 15,520 of record VDFB02115603.1, on the reverse strand, counting down.
CATTTCCTTCTATTAAAAAAGCCAATTGAAACAGTCCGCATTAGAGCATCAAACACTTTAAGTTGTGCTCAGCTGTCTTGCAATATTTATGCCTTTCCAAATGGAACATTAAATGTCCCCTGATGAAACTTACCCTTTAGAAGATGAACACAGAAAGGTGGGGCTCATAATTGGGACTATAAATGTCTAAAAGGCTCCCAAGAGTGTTGCCACGGCAAATAAAAGGAACAAAGCACCGCCAATGTAGCCAACCTGACATATATTTTTCAAATATGTTGGTGAGAATCCCAGATTCACAATGCATACAAGGCTTGAGAGAGACAAATAACACTAACCATTTTTTCTGAGATATACCGAGCAAGAAAGGCTCCACCTAAAACTGCAACAGAAGTAGCAGCAGCATGCCCAGCAATGGCCCCACTTGCAACACCCCATGGAGACTGCCAGCAATACAAAAAATAAATACAGAATATTGTTGAGTTCTCTATCAGTTCCTAGGGTGATATAATAAAACTTACTTGTGCAGCACCTAAGGCAATGGTAGCTAACATAGAACGATCTCCCCATTCCTGTATATTTTGTATCAAATCAGATAGTTGTTAGGGTGAGGAAACTACAGTTTCTAAGTGTAGGTAGCCATCTTCAATGATTTGAATACTTGGTATCTTCTCAAACAGTGTACACTATGTAAACTCATCTCAAAAAAAATAATATACAAAGTATGAGCAATTTGAGTGTACTCCATATCATATGACAAATGAAACTATAAATGAAATGACTGCTAATTGAGATAATAGAGGGAAAATAATAAAGTCTTGAAACACTTCTTAGGACATGAAGAATGATAGTTGGCTGCAGAAACTCACAGCAAAAAACACAAGACTGAAAGACTTCCAAATAATTTCAACTGGTGTACTCAGCTTGTTTGAAATCTGCAATTCAATACAGTTGGTAAAGCTTTAGCAATGAAATTAAAAACAAGCTATACATCGCTCTTATTATACAGCATTAATTTAAAATGATATACATGGTTGGAATTCGAAAATCTCCTAAGAAAAAGTTTAATCTGATTCCAATTGATATGGTTCAGTATTTAGATTTAGATCAATCACATGCTAAGAATATTGAGATCTCAACCGAAATTGAGTGTACATTTTGTTGTTTTTGTTAATAAAACAATACAAAAGGTTCATTTGTCTTTTTAAAATTTTCTACCATTTTGCTCTATGATTGGGAGTAAATCAGACCTTGCCACCTAGACCAGTAATAACTTACAGCCTAATGCTGTATATAACTGACATTCTACTATTATCCTTCCACAGACACACTAAGCGGGTAATAAATGAAATGCACGTATCTTAATTAAAATACCTCTTTCGACATCCCTCTCTACCTGTTTTTTTTTTCATTTTTGTGAACGATAAGTGGCCTACCTATGGAAGATCTCAATGGAGTAACTTTTGAAGCTTTCATGCGGTAACAGATACCAAAAGTAATATCCCACAGATCTAATGATCTACCCAACCCAGATTAATTTCCATCTTTCCATTACCCACCTTGGTTAGACTCCTTGCTCAATAGTGAAAACTTTCACTTTTTCTTCATTAGAGCCCATTCTTGCAAACTTGTGTTAATGTATGCAGGCATTACAAGGTCCCACCCACTGGTTTTAAAAAATTATCTATCATCAGAGCAAAGTCACTAACAAAATCAGTGTTATCTAATTGAGTATCCACTTGTAACAAAATTCATCTGATTTACACTTGAACTTGAGCTACCTCCAACATATAATCAAATGTATTGAAGTAGGGTGTACATACATGGGTGCACAAGTGGCTGGTTAACAGGTGACAAAAAAGAATTTGATTTCTTTACTGATGCTCCATATTCTCATTTAACCTTGATAAACACTATTGTTAACTGTCAGGGCCTAATATACAAAATTTGGCACACATCAAAGATCTTAAGATCAACAATTGTAAAGACCACGAAGGCAATACCACATAGAGTTAATAAAGGATGCAAGTTTGAATTACTTTATTTAAGAAGATAGTCTCAAAATTCAGAGATATTTACTAGAGGACACGATGAATAAACCAAACTTTATAAAATATCAATGAGAATGAACTATTAATTTATAGTATTTGATATTCCTTTTGGAATTAATATTTTGAAGTATTCAGTCCTCACTTTCAAATTAATATTTCAAAGTATTTCCTAGTTGAAATTCAACAATATGATTTTCTAGTGGCCTTTGTAATGTCCCCTTTTTTTCCAATAACTATATCAGAGAAGTGGCTGGCCTACTATTTGATTCCCGTAGACTAGCGGAGATGTGTAGGGGGGCCTTTGGAGGGTATTCAGGGACTTCAGCAGGCTTGATGTTTTCATTCCGGCATCTTCAGTTCAGTGATCAAGTATTTTGCTTGGTAGGCCTTACGAAGGAAGTTCAAGAGTTCTTCATTCACACTTGCTATTTATAGTAAGTGCTATCACGTTCAATGACGGCACACCTGCAATTGGTATTTGTGTCAAGACACTCTTAGAAGGTTATTGCTAGATCATTTCCGGGAGTAATTAAGTCATTAAAGTCATTAAAGTGACTTTATGATTTAATGTTATAAAGTTACTTTTAATAAAGTACTTTATAATATTGTGTTATAAGGTGAATAAAGTAACTTCAATTAAAATGATATATTTTAAGTTACTTTTTTATTATTTCATAATTTTCATTAAATGGCACATGTTTCAAAAAGTGAATTTAGTTAAAAGATTTAAAGAGGCCAAATGAGGTGTTGATTTTTGGAAAGGAATTACTTTATTATTTTAATAAAGTTAATTGCCAAGAGGGGCGTAGCGTTTGGAGGTGAATAAAAGAGCAAAGAGAAGTCACTTTTCATTATCCAGGTTATTATTTGCAAATTGAAGAGAGTTGAGCAGCAAGGTTTGCAAGCATGGCATTTCAAGTTGTTCTGAAGATGATAACCCTCGAATAGGACAATGTCTACAGGTGTGGAAGATCACCCAAAGGCATTCTAAGAGATAGTCTCACACAGAGATTATTACAGAGCTTCATCAAAATCTTGGAGATCATCATTCAGGGGTTTACAAAGTTTTCAGGGTACAACGTTGAAAATTGTTGATACTCACAACTGTTGATCAAGCATTCCCAGATCAGAGATTTATGCTGTTGATTTCGGGTATGGATTTTATGTATTTCCTGAAGCATTAATAAATTCTGGTTATTTGTCTCTTGCATTTGTTTGGAATTGTTCTTTTGCAAAAATTCTATATTGTTGCTGAAATTCAAATAACCTAGATTAGGGTGGGTTATTACATTGGTATCAGAGCTCAAATTCTCCTACCAACTTGCAAGGTTTTTTTCAAAAAGGAAATTTTCTGGTTATCTAAGGTTTGAAGAACTTCAGATTTAATTTCAAAATAAGCAAGGGGTTTAAAGGAATTTATAAATTCCAGCGCTGGTATTTTATTTATGAAAAATCGGGGGGTCTTCATGTAGAAACCCCTGTTCTAGCTAAACTCTGAACTGTTTGTGTTTTTGTTTGTTTTTGTGTATTTTGATTTTTTTTGGGTTTTTGCATGAAATAGAGAACAATGCGATTTTGAAATAAAATTGTTAAATAATCTTTAACAAATACAAATAGTCCAGATCTAATATAAGAGACTCTGGAAACGATATCTATTGATTTTCTTATTGTTCTACAGCCATTCCAAGAATAGATCTCTGAGAATTAGACAAAGATAAGACAAATTTTCAGTCAAAAACCTGATTTGCAGTTGACTGGTTAAGACTGGAATGGTACGGCCTGAACTCTAGAATGCCTTCCCCTTGCTTGAATCTAACTGGAATCCCTCCACTTGCTGAGGCGTCCCTCTCTGTGAATGGCAGAAGCTAATAACTGAGGCGATTTGGATCCCAAGACAAACACGCCTTCCTCTGGAGATGGTATGGCTTTTACACAACATTAAATGACAGTACGGATCTGTAACAGCAGTCAATACAATCTGTACGGCTTTATTTGAGTGATCTGGAATATGGATAATAGGCGCCTAAGATGAAGAATCACTTCCAAGATGAATCCCTGATCAAAGAATGATTAATCTCTGTGAATGTTCTGTGATAACTCCTGAGTGAAGATATCTCTCTGACTGGCAATAAATCAGCTGATATTTCACAGCCTCTGAACTGCACACACTAAAGATTGCACGTTCTCCAATGCAAGTTGAAAACTGGAACCCTTGGCTCTGTCTTTAGAAGAAAAACTCAGCAAAAATTCGACTTCAATAATAATGGCTCGAATTCCAATGAAAAACCCTTATATTCCTCAAAAGCTCGACTTTTCTCAATTAGGTATTGTTGGTGTACGTTTTATCATCCACCGAACACACAGAATAAAATGTCCAAAGAAACTCTATCCTCTCTTGAAAAACCACCGCGTATGCTAAGATTGCGAGAAGATCATATGGCGATTCCAAGGTTTCTTTAGTCGGGTCTCGACGTGTGGATAAGCTCAATGGCCGTTGTGATATGCTGGTAATAAACAAGGGGACTTACGTAAGAAAATCTTCACAAGTTGAGGACTTAGGGAATTTATCATTAAAGGCTCTCAATTAGGACTTTCAATGGATCTCAAAAAAATGGCAAAAGGATAGGGTTTAGGAGAATCTAGTCTATGCCTAAGAACTCAAGAGACAATAAGGATTCGGTGAAGGGAATAAACCACACTTTGTTTCGCCTCCTGCAGGACAACATACGCAAAATGGGTGCAATCTTCAAGGGTTGTGAGAATAATTTTCAAACCTCGAATGAGGCTGAAGTTAAGCTTCCACAATTAAGAGCTCAGGCTAACTTTACGCATCGAATGCAAATCATCCATTCGAAGAAAGTATGAGCTACACTTCACCATTGAATCAATACGATCAATCTTTCATTCAATTAACCAACTTTCAAAGCAAATTCTACTTAATCTAATGCTAACTTTAATCTATGGCGGAAGATGATATGCAACCTCGCTTACTATTTGATAATAAGAAGTTATTCAAGGCAAATCATGCTCAAGAGCTTTTATTATTCAAAATAGTCTCAATGCAACAATTTCATATTCTATCTCCACACAAATGAAAGTGAGAGAGCATAAGTTTATATAGAGTTTCAAAAATGAAATGAAGGGCCGAGATTAAAACAAGATTAACGGCCAAGATTATTACAACCAAACCCTAATTAGGGTTTCCCAAAATAACAAGAGTTATCAACTAGAAATCAATTAGTAGAGTGGCAGTTCCAGCTATCATCTAGAAGAGGCGTCCTTATCCTTCAGAGCAGTATTGTGTTCGATGAATCTGGACACTACAGCGATGACCTCCTCCATTGTGACGGGTGGCAGCATGCTGATCCGGAATTCAAGTCCGTCCAACTTCTCAGCACATTTAGCAAAAGTACTTTCCCAATCTGCCTCCTGCTTCTCAAAATCCTTTCGAATGGATGAGAATCTTGCCACTCTCGCAAAGTCTTGTCTCAAAAATGGTCCAGTGGTCGAGAAGAAAGTTTCTTGAACTTTATGCTTCAATCTCTCCAACTGCATGTCGTTCTCCCGGATGATTTCACGGTCGAACACTTCTGTAGTTGTCATGTAAATCTTCTCCTGGATTTTCCTGACCTGCTCTTCAATTCCAAGCCCATCTACTTTTGCCTTCTCCAAGACTTCTTCTCGTATAGTCACTGCCCAAAACCAGTGATTGAAATCATATGCTGCTCCTGCAGCAATCACCCTTTAATCAACCAATTCCTCTCTTGGAGTGTCCTTCAAGATTCTAAGGCTTGGAATAAGCCTTTCCTGCATATCCGGAATACCTTCCCATGCCTCTGCCATATCCATCAGTCTGGAAAGAAATGAAGAAGTTCGTCCATAAGCCAGTGCCAACTTTTCCATGAACAATGCAGCTTTTGTGCCTTCACTCGCCACCCAGTCTTGAGCTTCCTTGGCCGTCACCATCCTGCACTCGACATCCTTGGTCACCTCCTGTGATGAATTGAGAAGAGGAGGAACAATCGCATTGCCCTGATCAAGTGGCTGGGTCAAATGCTGGATATATTCCTTAAGACGTTCGACCTCCTTCTTATACTCCTTCTTAGCCACTTCCTTCTCCAATCTCGCTTTGATGGTCGAGACGGAATTATCTAACTCCTCTACTTCTTGACCTTTCGAGGTCGGGCCAAGGTCAACAGTGGTTATAGCATACTCCTGGGGAGTGATCTCGTCCTGTGGCTTGTCCACTGTGGGTACCGCAATATGTACGGAACGGCTGCCTGTCTCGTTCCTTTGAATGGTGGAGAACTTCTTAGCAGGCTTCTTGATTGCAACTTGCTCTAGCCTTGCCAAGAAATCAGCAGTATCATCCTCATCTTGTTGCGCTTCTGTAGGTACCTGGATCTTCATTCTCTCTAACAGCCAGTCTGGAATGGTCGACTGCTCAAGTCCATCCTCTACCTGAACCTCTTCTTCATTTGGAACATCCATAACTTCCTGAGAGCGGAAATCATTCCCTCCTCGAAGTCGTTATTCCGGGCTTCTATATCATTGTCTGAACCTAAGATTTTTGTGTCTGTAGGCGACGCAGGCTCCTCGTCGTCTAGCTGAATAGGTTCATCATTCACTTCCTGAACTGCAGGAGGTTCAAGCATCTCTACCAAGGACTCGTCTATAGTAGCCACCAGCTCGTCAAGGTTCCGGGATGCCGCCGAACGAGAAGGTTCTCCTTTATGCCTCTTGGAAGCAGGCTCTGTACTTAGGACTATTTCCTTCCTTTTCTCTCCGATCCCGAACAAGTCCTGATGGGATGCACCAGCATTAGAAGAATATGACTCTGACTCGCTCAGTAGATCATATGTGAGCGTGATTCCTTTCTGTCTCAATTCTTGGGCATGATAGTCAACCCACCACTGAGAGTATTTAGTCACCGGCCTCATTAAGGTTGCCAGGTCTGCGTGTTCAGGTTCTGACCATTTCACTGGAGGAAGAGGTCGGCTTTCCTCGAAGCGTGGCTGGACGTGGTTTCCATCATCTTGTAACTGATCAGGCACCCGGCAAAACTCAATTGCCCTCATGAAATCTAGTGGCATCCTGGACCACATTTTCCGTCTGACTTCATACTCATCGGCAGCATTTGCCCAGAAATCTTCCAGTTCCATCCTGTGTTTGTACTTTCTCCCTTCCACTGTCCGAATGTTATGATGTGGGTCATAGTTGACCCTGGACTTGTAGGCCGTGAAAGGATACCATTGGATCTCCAACCTTGCACTCTCAGCTGCCTGTGCTGATGGACAATACTCCAACATGTTCCCAATGAAAAATGGGAATGTGACAGATGCCTTCTTGGATGGCCTCTGGATATTCTGGTATTATTCTAATTGTCTCAAAACCTCGAGCAAGATCATCCGATTGGTCGGATAGATGGGCAATTTATAGGGATTTCCAGTAAATCCCTGGATCCTGACATATGTGAACTTAGGGAACTGGATGAACCAAGACCCGTATTTACTGATAAGACTTTTCGCCTCGTGGCTCAGCCTCTGATGCACTCCTCCTTGAAGCTTTCTGGTAATGTGCATTAGGAATGCATCATGCACCCTCCTAAAGTGAGTCTTCTCCTTCAATTGGAGCTGAGGATAACAATCGTAAGGCCTGAGTTCGTTCTCCCCGTTGCCAATTTTGCCCTTGCAAATCAATCCTGGATACTTGTATGATCTGGCCAACAGGTATACAACATACGAACTCATATGAAAAGACTTAGTCTCTTCGAGGTTGATCAATTGCTCATGAAGGTTGTCACTTATCATCCGTGACCAATTGAACATTTTGACACCAGAGGTGATCTCGTCCATGAAATAGTACATCCAGCTCTCGAAAAAGGCGCCTTGCGGGTTACCAGCTATTCTATTCAACATCAGTATGATATCCCCGAAATCTTCCTTGAAGTCTGTCCGGCGAGGTCTCTTGGGCAACTTCTTGATTGAAGGCTTAGGCTTGTCTAACCATGCCTTGTTGACTGTTGTGGCGCACAAATTTGGTTGGCTGTCATATAATCTTTTGGCTTCTTCCTTGGTCTTATAGACCGTCCGTGAATGTTCCGGGATGCCGAAGGTCTCCTGGATTGCCACTTCACCTAAGTGTGCCAAGACTCTTCCATCAGGTGCGATGATCTGTCTCTTCTGAGCATCATAGTGGAGAGCACATTCCACCATTAATTCCGCACAATCCATTGCCGGTGGGAATCCAACTGCCTGAAATATCCCGTTTCTGACTATCCGTCTGGCTATTGGTGTGGAAAGTCCCTTCTGCCCATACATTCTTTTCTTGAATTCATCAAAGTCCACATGCTCGAGATCGGTGTCCACGACATTCTTCCATTTTGAAATGACTTTGGTCTCTCGCTGAGCTCCCTTGCTGGCAAACTTCATTTTCAGCTTCTTTGATGGTTTGCCTGTCGTGGTCGTCAACCTGCAGTCATAAAATTAACATTAATACAAAGACTTTTTTAAATAATTAAATCTCGTGCCTTGGATTCGAAAATTTACTTTCAGCTGGTTAAATAATTGAATTGTTGCGAAAAAGCAAGCTGAAAATAATTTGGATGAAGTTGAAAATTCTGCCAGAACTTCGTCAAGATGAAAGGACAGAAAAGAGATAGCAAATCAACTTGACGGAACATCAAACCTCAGTGAAGAAATATTGGCTGCAAATCAGATTTAAAAATCTGATTTTTAAAAGAAGAAGTGCGCCCCTCTTCACAGAAGAATTTCAGCTTTCAATAAATCTCTTATTTTTCCCTGCGAAATATTCTTCAGCGTAACACTATTTCACCTTCTAGGAAATTCGACTTTGCTTATTGATCAATCAATTGCCTGATAATTTCGAGAAAGATTAAATTTCTCTTCAGCTGTGTGTGGAAAAATGAGTTGCTGAAACTCATTATAATGCTGAAGGATTGAATTCGTTTTAGCAACTGCCATATTCTTTCTCGATCTCGATTTGTTTTCATTTATCCAAACAGGCAAGTTTCCTTTTATTTTCTGACAAGAATCAGTCTCGAGCTTATCCGGGCAAATCTCACTGATCTTCAAAAATTCGATTTTTCACTTAATGCTTATCTTTGATTTTTTGAATTTTTAAAGAAAACATTAAATATTTAATTAAATTCATGGCGAATTTAATTTTGCCCGTCGGATTTCATCTCTGCCTGGCGTACTTTATTTTCTTCCAATTCTCGTTTGGAAAATTTAATTTTGTCCAAGGCATTCTTTTAAATTTCCAAGCAGATGAAAATAAATTATTAAAATATTAAAAATATTTTAATTTATTCCAACCCGTTCGTTTTGGACCCATGGCTATCTCGATTTTCCTTTCATTTTTCTTGGCTAAGAGTGCATTTTCCAATTTTATCCTCAATTTCGTCTAGCCAAGCCAAAACTTAAGCCATTCCGTCGAAAATTTTATTGCCAGATCCTTATTTTTCTTTGCCGAGGCAAAATTTTCCTTTACACTGAGCCTATTTTCCTCTGCCAAAGTCAAATATTTCCTTGCCCAGTCGAATTTTTCTAGGCAAAATCCTTGCCTGGATGTCTTCATCGGTCGAATTTCTTTGATGCTTGACAAAGTCTTCTTCCTTCTGGCCAAGGGCGATCATTCCATTCTCCTTGCCTCGTGCATTTTTCTTCGGCCAAAGTTGTCAATTTCTCAATATTTTCACCATACTTAGGCAAATTTAATTTCTTTCCACCTTTGTGTTAGGCATATCTTGTTTTATTTTTCGCCATATCCTAACTTCCTCTAGCACGTGTCCTTTCAAACTTAGCACTTGACCTCTCGAGAATGTCATGATTCCTAGCCAATATCTTCATTTTTCATCTTTTAGCCTCTATACTTAGGCAAATTGTAATGAACCGGACCAAATTTTTTTTGATTTTTCACAAATTGATTACAATGCAACATGCACCCGTTAAGGTTAGCCTAAACCAAAACAATGCGGAAAGTAACTCTAACCAGAATGTACACCAGGATCCCGATGCGGGCAAGGTGTGAGCATTGGTCAGAGGATCTCAAAGGAAATTGCTGAATAAGAACTCTAACCACGAGATGCGCCGGAGAACGACGAGCATTCGGTCAGAGGATCCCTATCTAATGCAATATAGAAAATAGCTCAACACCAAGTATGTGCTACTCAATCCGTGATGGATACGAGGCGACCATATGGCGGAGACTTTAGGAAATTACAATGCAAAACAGAAATAGGCGGCAAGCCAGCCTCTTCCACTTATTCAGTGGGCAGTACAAACATTGAATTTGCAATAATATTAAAGTTGCTGACAGTACTACTGTTCAGCTTACAAATATATAATATGCCTGCAATATCAGTGAATTAGAAGTCTTTAAACCAAGCAATGTTAATTGAATCTTCCACAGTGTTTCCCAATGCTTTTAACACCCACACAGCAGCTCAAACCATCCAAATTACAGACTGTTATGACAGTAACCAGGTCTGAAATGAACAATCAGCAACATAGAAGACCCATTGAAATGAACATAGCTCACCCAATTCTTAACCAATTGACTTCAAACGAAATGCAAAGGCTCCCTATACTCAGTGCGCCCAATAAAGACACAAGAAACAGACCCAAACTGCAGTATTTATTTTTCCACGAATTCCAATGCAAGGTACAATGGTACGGCCCAAGAGAAAGGGCGATTTTCTTCTAATAAATTCCACACTTGTTTAAAAAATCTGAAACTTGGCAAAACATGGCGCCTTGACTAGACAATTGATAATATGAAACACCCAGAATGCAATCTTTTTGTATTTTTTGAGTTTTGAATGAAAACTTGCTACAACTATGCAACATCAGCTACACTAAAACATGACAAGATGCTTGAACATCAACACTAAATGCAAGAGAACTCAACTACAATGCAAAACTACCAATAACCAGCTAACCTCTCAACTAGTTGCTGTCTTTCAAGCAAGAAGATGAGCCAATGCTAGGAGGTGTGCTTTCCTCGAAGCGAGTGCCTGAATCCAATCCAGCAGCATAACGGTGTAGTAGACAGAAGATGCCAAATGAAGAGTTGAGGCCTGATTAAATAGAAGTGAGAGAAACATCTAGAAGCTTCCAGAGGGCGCCCCAAAACCCTAATTTCGAATTCCACTTTTCCCTCCAAAAGAAGGCGTCCTTTTTCCTCCACAAAATATTTCACTTTTTTTTTTAAAAATAAACTTCATTTCTCAAAAGGGGCGTCCATTTCAAGGTCTCAAAAATTTGACATTAAAAAATATAATTTATCACCTTATGACGCCTAGACCCTCAAAGTCCCCTTTTTAAAAGGGACTTAAAGTTGCACTGCTAGGCAAAAGGGGTATAATATTAAAATAATAATATTATAATAAAAATACTTATCTCTCCATCAAAATTGTGCCTAAGGCCAAGAATTCTAAAGCGCCACCAAACAACTGCGAAGAAGCCCAACCGAACCGAACTCCCAAACTGCCCATCGCTAAAAATAGAATTTTACTAAAATATAAATTCAAGTTAGTTCGAATGCTAAACTCAACACACCATCGCTAAGCTCTCAAAACCCGTAAAGAATCCACACAAACGTAATCCCTAACCTTAAGCAAGACCCCTCCAAAATTGTGGGAAACCCTAATTTCTACCCATCCGCGACAAAATTCTACGGGTCTCCCGGCCACCGTCAACGTAAATGATCATCGCTGAAAGGGACATTACAACCGCCTTCTCCCCTAAGATTGCTTGCCCTCGCTAATCGCAAGTCCGATGTCAGAATCTCCTCATCCTCCCAAGTAGCATCCTCCAATGGTAAATTCTTCCACTTTACCAAATACTCTTTGATTGTTCTCCTCCTCAAGGAACGCTCTCTGAAATCAATAATCTGTTCTGGAACCAAAGTCAACTGCCCTTCTTCATCCAAAGGAGGTAACTGTGATGAAGCCACAACGTTGTGTCCAAGTGCCTTTTTGAGGCGAGACACATGGAAGTGTGGACCTTACTACTCGAAGGTAGTTCCAACTCATAGGCCACCGCTCCAACCTTCCTAACAACCTTGAATGGTCCATAGAAGCGTGGTTTCAGCTTCTCAGCTCCACTCTTCTTAAGTGTAGACTGTCTGTAGGGCTGAAGCCGAAGATATACCATGTCACCAACATCAAATGAGCGCTCAACACGCTGCTGATCAGCGTACATCTTTTGCTGATTTTGTGCCATTTGAAGGTTGTCTTTCAAAGATTTCAAAACATCTTGGCTCTACTGCAACCAATCCTTGGCTTGAGGAGCCTTGCTATCGCCAAACACCAAATCAGCAAAGCTTGGAGCCTCGTAACCATAGAGGGCCATGAATGGAGACATCTTTATTGACATGTGGAAAGATGAATTGTAGCAATATTCTCCCAAGTGGAGCCATTTTACCCATGCTCTTTGCTGTTCCGAGACATAATTTCTGAGATAGCCCTCCAACCACTTGTTCACAATCTCCGTTTGACCATCCGTTTGTGGGTGATAGCTAGTGCTTGGAGTAAGCACCGTACCACTCATTCTAAAAATTTCCTGCCAAAAGGTGCTTAGGAACTTGCTGTCCCTATCACTCACAATATTTTTAGGCAACCCATGCAGTCTAAACACTTCATGGAAGAACAAATCTGCAACTTGAGCTGCTGTAAATGTGCTTGTGATGGCAAAGAAATGAGAGAATTTGGTCAATCTGTCCACTACAACATAAATACAGTCTTTGCCTTGAGCCCTAGGCAACCCGGTGATGAAATCCATAGAGATACTCTCCCATTTTTGATTTGGAATGGGAAGTGGCTGCAGTAGACCAGCTGGAAGAGAGTGCTCATTTTTATTCATTTGACAAGTACTACACTCCTTGATGTGACGCTGAACATCATCTTTCAACCCCTTCCAAGAGAATCTCTCTCGAATCTGCTTGTATGTCTTGAAGTACCCTTGGTGACCAGCAAGTGGACTGTCATGGAAAGTCACCAAAATCTTCTTAAGTTTAGAATCAGCCACTAAGAAGATTCTTCCCTTGTAGTGGATCAATCCATCAACTACCTTGTACCTTTCATCATGAAAAGTACCTTCAATAACGCTGGTTGCAAACTGATTTTTGGCATAATCAGCAAGCAACAACTCCTTCCAATCAGCATTAAGCTCACACAATGAGCTCAAGTGAGGCCTTCTAGACAAAGCATCAGCCACAACGTTATTCTTCCCTTTGACATACTCAATGTCAAAATCGTAAGCTTGTAGCTTACTCACCCACTTCTGCTGTCTCTCATTCAAGTCCTTCTGATGCATAAAGTGCTTGAGACTGTTGTGATCAGTTTTGACCACAAATTTACTCCCCACCAGATACTGTCTGAACTTGGCTAATGCGTGCATGATTGCAAGCATTTCTTTATCATAGATAGAATAGGTCCTTTCAACCCCTCTTAATTTTCTGCTTTCAAATACAATTGGATGCTTCTCTTGCATCAAAACAGCCCCAATACCTTCTCCTGATGCATCACACTGTAACTCAAAGGGTTTGGAGAAATCTGGTATGGCCAATACAGGACAAGAACTCATGATTCTCTTGAACTTATCAAACACACTCTGAGCTTTTTCTGACCACATGAAAGCCCCCTTTTTAGTGAGGTCAGTAAGAGGAGCAGCACTTTGGGAATACCCCTTTACGAACCTTCTATAGAAGCCACAAAGACCCAAGAATCCCTTCAAATGAGTCAGATTTTCTGGAGGTGGCCAATCTACTATAGCCTTGATCTTTTCTGGATCAACCTTCACCCCTTCAGCGCTGATTATGTGGCCAAGGTAGAGCAGCTCCTTCATTCCAAATTCACATTTGGACTCTTTTGCAAACAAACTTTCTGATTCAAGAATGCTAAGCACTTCCTCCAAGTGCTTGAGATGTTCCTCCCACGTCTTGCTGAAGATGAGAATATCATCAAAGAAAATTAACACAAATTTCCTCAACTGTTTCTGGAAGACTCTGTTCATGCAAGACTGGAAAGTGGCTGGAGCATTAGTCAAGCCAAAGGGCATGACTAGGAACTCAAAATGACCATAGTGGCATCTGAATGCCGTCTTCTCAACATCTGAGCCCCTCATCCGGATTTGATAGTAACCCGACCTCAAATCAATTTTGGAGAAGAATTTAGCACCATGTAGCTCATCAATGAGCTCATCGATCCGAGGAATAGGATACCGATTTTTTATTGTGCTTTGATTCAAGGCACGATAATCCACACACATGCGGATGGTGCCGTCCTTCTTCTTCACAAGAACTACAGCTGAAGCAAAAGGACTCTTGCTAGGGCGAATGAAGCCCAACTCCAGGAGCTCTCTTATGTTCTTCTCAATTTCATCCTTCTGCTTCTTAGGATACCTATACGGTGTTGTGATGACTGGTTTGGCCCCTTCCTTAAGTTCAATAACATGCTCAGCACCCCTTTCTGGTGGTGGCCCAGGTGGTAGATCAGTAAACACCTTACTCCTTTTGGTGAGTATAGATTGAATATCAGGAGGATATTCCCTCTTGGTCTCAACGGGACTAGCAGGAAGAACCATGCATTCCGCAGCCCACTCCACTTGGTCATGTCTAATCAGCCTTTCCATCCTTTTGAAAGAAACTATACGAGGACCACCATTAGACATTCCTCTCAAAACAACTCTTTTGCCATCAGATTGGAACTTGAGCTCCATGGTTTGTAGGTTGAGAGAGATTTCACCAAGTGAACGTAACCATTGTATGCCCAAAACTGCATCCGTGTCACCAATAGTAACCACATAGAAGTCATCTTTGACTTCATAGTTTCCCAACTGCAAGGACATGTTAGGAACTCTTCGTGTGCAGGAAATGTGAAACCCATCAGCCACCATGACTTTGAAGCCTTCAAATTCTTCAGTTTTGAGACCTCTCTTGGCAACCACACCTTCATTAATGAAGTTATGCGTTGCACCAGTATCAATCAATGCAACAATTCGATGACCTCCAACTCCGCCACGAACCTTGAAAGATTCGTTCTTTTGGAAACTAGAGAGTTGGGCAATAGGGCCCCCAACTCCTTGCTCATGATCGGACTCTTCTGTGGCTCTTTCATCCTCACTGTCCCCAAAATAAGACTGCTGATCAGACATATCAGATGCTGATTCATAATCAGAATAGGTCCCCATTTGATTATAACGCCCTCTTCCAGGACATCTATGGCCTTTAGTCCAAGGCTCTAGACATGTGTAACACTTGCCCTCCTTTCTGAGCTGTTCACGTTGCTCTTCAGTCAACTTAGGTGGGAACTTCTTGTGCTGATTAGAAGAATGTCTCTTATCCTTATCCCTCTTATGGCCAAAAGGCTTAGGCAGAAATTTAGGCCTAGGGGCTGATAACTCCATACTACGAGCCTTCTTGATTGCCTCATCAAGACTTGGTGGATC
>VDFB02115602.1:0-48590 GCA_007258455.2 Sequoia sempervirens | reverse complement strand
TAAATCCAACAATTAAGTGGAGTCCATGATTGTTGTTTGAACCTACAGCCGATGCATATCAACTTCCCATCCTAAGGACTCCTTTTCAAAGATCCAACTTCATGCTTTGTGTCCACACTTTGTATTTTTCGTAAGGCCACCTTGTGATTCCAACAAATCACATCAAACTACTGAGGTATCTAAACACTGTCATGACCTAACATCCGAAAGACCTTGGGATAGTGTTCTGCAATCCGATTGTGGAAGATTGTCTTTCAAGAGAGGTAGTACACCTAAGCACTGCCTGTGTTGAAAAGTGCATAAAAACACCATCAACAGAACTGGCGCTAGAGGGAGGGCCAAGTTGGAGATACTAAGTTGGAGGATAAAGCGAAGCTGGATCGAATTGGATCATTCTCCCTGGAAAGGTTTCAAAGAATTTTACGGTCCACACCAAACAAGGGAGAATTTGAAGAATTGCAGCCTCCCACGAGGGCAAAGCGAGCACAAGGAAGCAGCTCCACCTCTTCTTCTTCCTCCATTCCATCCACTCCCGTTTCACGCTCACCTCCATTTGGATGGCCTTCATCTTCCACCCAACCATCTCAAACAGTATTTGCACATCATATCTCCGGCAGCCAGGGGATTGCTCCTCTCTTGGCCCTTCCAGCTCAAGGCATAGTCAAGACAGCCATAGCTCCGGTGCAGCCCCAAATTGCTGCTGTGTTGCAAATACAGCCCCAAATTCCTATTCTCCAATAGCAAGTGCCACCTCCGCCTCCCCCCATGGCTTGGCTTGCACATAACCCTTCGCCGATACATTTTGCGGTCTACAATGATATGCCCAAGAATCCGGAGGGCTTTTATTTGAAATTCCATCCGCGAGACATGCAAAGAATAGCCGAGGAGCATATCAAAATATTCGAAACGGCGATCACCGAAATGCAAGTGGACCACGAGGACGTTGCATGTTGCCTCTTTCCACATTCATTGGGAGAAGAGGCCTTCTACTGGTACATCAATCTGCCGAGGGGATCCATCACCTTGTGAAACCTGATGAAGAATGCCTTTCTGCAGAAATACAAGATCCCTGTCAACCCCGCGGACCTTTACCATCAGTCCATGTCCATCAGAAGGGACGTCAACGAACCTATCAGCTTATTTAATGATCGCTTCCATCGGGCTCACATGAGGCTTTAGGATCCTTATGTTCATAATGATGCGGCAACTCTCCCCATCTACTACGCGGCTCTGGACAATCTCACATCAGCCTTGGTGAAAAGGATGTGCCCACCGCCTGCCACCCTACTGGCTGCCTATGTAGAGGCTGTTGTCGCAAGTGCGGATTTGGGACAAAATATCTCTGGCCGGTTGCCCTCCTTGGAGCCGGTAGCCCACCCAATGCAGATTCAAGGGCTCAATCAGGTGTTCGCTCACCAAACCCCTCTGATGAACTAGGTGCCTCAATTGCCTATGGTGCCGCATCCGGGACAGCCGTTGAATTATGCGCCTCCCGCGACTTCCTATTTGCAGCCCCAGTAGTAGTACAACTATTCCCAGATGGCTCTGCAACAACAAGCATATTCCCAACAGCCCCAGGCGCCATTCTACCTGTCGGGACCGGAATTTCCTCCAGCCTATCAAAATCAGCCGGCGGCCCCGCCTGCTTTTCTCTAAAACCTGGCCCCGTCGCCTGGAGGTGCGACCGAGAAAGACAAGCTAGAGGAGCTGACCGAGATGATTAAGATGTCCATGGAGATGATGCATCTGAAGAACCAGAATAATCAGTTGCAGGCCTCCTAACACAATTTTTAGGCCAACCTCAACAGGGACAGTCGAGACAATAGAGACAATAGAGACAATCGGGAAGTGGGCAACTCCTCCGGGCAGAATTATGAGAGGGGGCAGAGCGCCAATCAAAATACAGAGAGAAGACCCTCTCAGAGGCAAAATCGCACGTGGAACACCATGCCTAATAATGGTGGAGTCCCCATGCCATTCGATCAACCGACAAGCAACGACAAAACATCCAGCGGTGTGTATCTGGCTGAAGCGGCCTTGTCTAGGTGGTGTCGGCTTCACAAAACCAGCAGGCATTCTGAGCTGGATTGTCCTGAATTCTAGACAGCTGCTGAAATCTTTCAGATGGAGGTACAAAATGCAGTCGACAATGCCAACTGTAGGGACATCGTCCCGTCCGAGCCATATGATTTCTCATGTCTGGTAGTCAATCAGGCGTCGTTTCCGTGAGAGGACTGCAACAAGCCCGAAGTCGAGCCTACCCCTACTGAGGATGAGAAAGCGCAAGAGGTAAGTAATGAACAAGTGTTGGCTCAGCTTTTTGATTCAGTAGATAATGGTCCGATAGGTGAAGAAGAACCATTTGTGGATGAGGTCCACATATTCCATCAACGATCAAGTCCTTACTTCCTTAGGAATAGGTAAGCAAGTGGACCCTTCACAACTTCTACCCCGCCAAATAATTTCGCCACCCCACCTGACCCAAATACTAGCAATAACCCTGGGCTCCTTCATATACCCACCCAATACCTCAATAAGAACTAGTCTCAAAACTGACCACAAAGTCAGCCTCAAGGCCAACCTCAAAATCCGCCTGGGAAAACCAAGGTCCAAACCCCTAGTTCTCCCATAGGCCAAGCTTTTAGCTCCGAAATCGAGCAAATGGGTGAATATGTGGCAGAGGAGTTTAAGAAGGTGAAAATCAGTTTGTCAGCCTTCGAATTACTCAAGGTTCCTGCCGTGAGGCACGCTTTTTTTAGGGTTCTGAATGGGACTCCGTCCTCTAATACGATACAAGAGACCCCAGCCAAGAGGGTTACCTTTGAAGAGCCTAGGCAAGAACCTAGGATACCGGACAACACGGGAAGAAGGAAGGATGTCCCTGTCAATCAGTCGGCAAGTAGATACATTGAAAAGGAGCCAGAAGGGGTTGGTAGACAGCCTCCCAAGGACCAGCAATTTAAGCAAGCCAAGGATATGGGTAGTGATATGAACAAAGGTCAAATAGCTCAAATGGACACACCTGTAGGCATCCTCCAAGGGAGACCAGAAACTCCCCCTTTCTTGACCACCATTAGGATCTTTGGGAAGAATCTGCATAACTTCTTGCTCGACTCAGGAGCTTCCGCCAACGTCATGCCCTTAGCTGTATGCAAGGCTCTTGGCATCACTCCTACGCCTTTAAAGATAAAGGTGACCCAGCTGGACAAAACAGAGATTAACATCATGGGTGAAATAAATTCCATCCCCATGCAGATCGCTATAGACCCACAGATACAACAGGTCATTGATATCCAAGTGGCTGACATTCCCGATGCTTATGGAATTATTTTGGGAAGGGAGTTCACCAAAGCTCTCAATGGATATACCTTCACTAACCTTTCTCACATGTGGCTGCCATGGAAGGGGCTGCCAAATCAGATCCGCATCGACCGTGAACCCCGTATGAAGTATATGATCACATAATACAATAATCTCAGCGAGGTGTTATTCGCTGAGATTGACTTAGGGAATTATCGCCCTTTTGCTTACCAAAATGAGCTTGAGCTTCAGGAAGAACGTGTAGATGAAGTACTGTTGGTGTTGTGCAGTCCCTCGGCGGATCCCACACAAATGCCCCCAGACATAGAAGAGTTGGTAGAAATAGATAATGAGCTGGGTAAGGAGAGCCACTGGGGATTACTCGATGGCTTCCAGGAGTTCATGGAAAAATGTGCAAGAGATCAGCTTAGTCTAGGAGCTAGAATAAATTTCCAGGATCTCTTATTGCCAAACTGGTGCAGGGTTCACAATGCTGCACACTCTGAATTTGATTGTTGCTTGTGCCAAGCAGCAGTGGAGCATGTTAGAAAGGCAGCTACTCCTCAGACAGAAACACCCAAGAAGACACCAGTGGAACCGCCTGTTGATCATTGCCCCGAATCGGAAAACCCCCTAAGATCACAAGGCCCGCTGTCCAGCCAAAAGGGAACGGAGACTCAATCAGATCCGAAGACAAGGAATCCTTCGTGTGCTGGATGCTCTGATTTGATGGATCAAAGTCGAGGCAAGGAGCTGGAGCGGGGATCGAACTCATCAGTC
Source organism: Sequoia sempervirens (assembly GCA_007258455.2). Lineage (NCBI taxonomy): Eukaryota > Viridiplantae > Streptophyta > Pinopsida > Cupressales > Cupressaceae > Sequoia > Sequoia sempervirens. Next base: position 44,510 of record VDFB02115602.1, on the reverse strand, counting down.
CAACGGGTAAGACATTTCTCGCTGCCCATCGATTGCACTTTTATTGCACCAATAACATAGCAGAATATGAGGATTTAGTCCTTGGCCTTCTCATGGCCTTGAAGAAAAACGTAAAAGTGTTGCAAGTCTTTGAGGATTCTGCACTTGTAGTTAAGTAGGTCAGGAAGTTGTACTCCTGCCATGATCAGAGACTCACAAATTACAGGCACAGGGTTTGGGATCTATTAGAAGGCCTAAATGCATTTAACATACAATTGATCCCTCGTACTTAGAATCACACAGCTGATTCCTTGGCTCAAGCGGCCAGCACTCTATAGCCCCTCTCTTTGTCTGGGCTCAAGAAATTCACTGTTGAGCTGACCTCCACGCCATCAGTCCTGGATAATGTTACTCACCTGCAGGTCTTCAATGATGATAAGCATATCCTCTAGTTCATCACAAGTTTTGACGTTTTCGCTGCCCAAATAATTGATGAAGCTAATCCACAGGAGGCTGAACTGGATATAGAAGGGGTTATCAACCTCAAGACTAATACGATCCCCAGAGGTATGGTTCAGCTGGAACGAATATTTGACTTAAATCAGATCAATGACCAAGATCAGCAAACGAAAAAGGAGGCTATAAGTAATCAGTGCAACGCTCATAACCTTGGGACAGCCGAGGATGCTAAGAATGTTTTTATCAGAAAGGTGTGCACGCCTGAAGAAAAGAAGGGAATCACGGATGCATTACGAAGATATCATGACATGGTGGCATGGAGTTACGAAGATTTGAAAACGTATGACACTTCTGTCATTACACACACTATTCCTCTCAAGACTGAAGTGAGGCCATTCTGCCAGCGGCAACGCCCTATCAATGCCTTGCTAGAACCTATTGTTTACAAGGAGGTGCAAAAATTGCTTTCAGCAAGAATCATCTTTCCCGTCAAGCATTCCACGTGGGTGGCCAACTTGGTTCCGGTCAGGAAAAAGAATGGAGAGATTAGATTGTGTGTGGATTTCCGTAATCTGAACCACGCCTCAGATAAAGACAACTATCCAGTGCCTTTGCTAGATGAAGTGATGCAAATCGTCAACGGCTCCCAGATGATGTCGTTCCTTGATGGATACTCCAGGTATAATCAAGTAATGGTACAATACGAGGATCGCCACAAGACCGCGTTCACCACTAAGTGGGGGACATTTGCGTACAGAAGAATGTCGTTCGGGCTCGTCAATGCTGCGCTACTTTCCAACATGCTATGGATATCGCCTTCAAAGACCTAATTGGTAAATGCATAATCATCTATATGGATGATTTGACCGTATTCTCTAAAAGGCGAGGTGATCACGTTTCTGACTTATGCAAAGTATTTCGGAGATGCAGAGAGTTCGGAGATGCAGAGAGTTCGGGGTTTCCCTAAACCCCAAGAAGTGCATTTTCGAAGTGACCGAAGGCAGATTGCTCGGGCACATCATCTCAGAGCAAGGAATCTCCATTGATCCTGAGCGCATTGAGTCGTTACTCAAGATTCAACCCCCGGGTAGCAAGAAGGAATTGAAATCTTTCTTCGGAAAGATCAACTTTGTCCGAAAATTTATCACAGGTTTCGTGGAAATTGTCAAACCTCTCAATGTCATGCTCAAACAGGATGCCAAATTTGAATGGACGTCGGATGCCAAACAATCCTTCGAGGAAATCAAATGGGCTATTGCTAAGGCACCTATGTTAGTCAGTCTGGATTATCTAAAGCCGTTCTATATCTACTCATTTGCTTCAGAGTATTCTTGTGCTAGTATGTTGACCCAAAAGGAGGACGAAGGAAATGAGCATCCGATCACCTTCATGAGTGCTCCCTTCAAAGATGCTGAATTGTATTACCACAACATAGAAAAGTAGGCGTACGCTCTTGTTAGGGGTGTAAACAAATTTAGACACTACATTCTACGCAACAAGGTGTTCGCTATTGTCCCCGACCCAGCAGTCAAAACACTACTTATGCAGAATGAATTGGGCGAACAAAGGGCTAAGTGGGTTACCCTGCTCCAAGAGTATGATATGAAAATCCAACCAATGAAATTGGTGAGAGGGCAGGCGCTCACCCGTACAATGGCTGAAACAGCAGCAGAGGCTGGACCTAAACTCATGGTACAGCAGTATCAGCTTGAAGATGTCTCTCCGAGAGAATGGTACCAAGATGTCGTTTATTATCTGCTGAATCATAAGTGTCCACCGCATCTGCAAGGAGTCTAGAAGAGGGCCTTGAGATTGAAAAGCAATGGTTATATGTTGCAGGGTTCTATTCTCTATAAGAAGAATCATGAGGGCGTTTATCTAAGATGCCTCGGCAAGAAGGAAGCAGAACGTGTTTTGCGGGAGTTTCATAATAAATTTGGTATAGGCCATGGCTCGGGTTCTTCTACGGTGCATCAGATATTAAGGGCAGGGTATTATTGGCCAACTATCTTCAAGGATTCCCATTGCCATGTTCGTTCATTTCATGCGTGCCAGACTGCTGCCACCAGGGAGAGGAATGCTGCTGTCCCGCTGCAACCCGTGCTGGAGGTAAGGCCTTTCGGGCAATGGGGTCTCGACTTCATCAGTCTGGTAAGCCCTCCATCGTCTGCGGGACACAGGTACATTCTGACCGCTACTGATTATTGTACTAGATGGACGGAAGCAATAGTATGTAAGCATTGCACAACTGAAGTAGTTATTGATTTTTAAGAAAGTTTCATTTTAAATCACTTTGGTTGTCCGTATGATTTGGTGTGTGATAATGGACCTGCCTTTGCTTCATTAAAATTTGCTAGCTGGGCATTTGACTATGGGATTGCCCTCAAATTCTCATCCAATTACTACCCTTAGGGCAATGGCCTTGCCGAATCCACCAATAAGAATTTGATTACTGTGATCAAGAAGCTACTAGATAGGAATCCCATATTCCCCATCCACCTGAAGATTCCTACTCTTCGGTTCATCAATAATTTTTATGAGGGAGGAGATCGTAGGGAAGCTCGGTTAGCTGAGCTCTTACATTTAGAGGAAGTATGAAACCGTGCAATAGAAAATTTTGCCAAACATCAGGGCGTAGTTAAGAGATGGTTTGACCGCCGAGCCAAAATCAAGGCCTTTAGGATTGCAGATTTGGTCCTATATTGGGACAAGGCCCATGAAAAGAAAGGGGGACACAACAAATTCGACAAGCTTTGGTTTGGCCCCTTTCAAATAGCTGAAATTTTGGGAGATAATGCCTTCCGCCTAAAGAACTTAACCGGTGAGAGCATCCCGTTGCCAGTCAACGGGCAGCACCTGAAGCATTACTTCCAAGCTTGAGCTCCTTCGAGCTCTTTGTTGTAAATACCTGTACATAGGTTAGAGTAGTTGCTTTTTTGTTTTCTCGTGTGTGGTTTGCATCGCTTTTTGTTTTCTCCCTCCCGACAGTCTTATTTCGAGAGATGTTTCCTGCTCCTTTGCGGTGGCCGTACTTGCTTGACAAGCGGTTCACTTTGATGTCCGTTCTTTGTGTTCTCTGGCTAAACATTCACTCTAGACTATCGGTCTTTGCAGAGCTTTCCGCGAATGATTTCCTTGTCTGAACTCTACTCAGAACTTGACCTTTCGCCAGATCTTCTTACTCGCATCTCAGATCTCGCACAAATCACATAATAATAAATTCTAAAGGACCGTACTATGGTTGTTATGACACCCTAGTGAGTGAAAAATCTTAAGTCTACTCCAGTGACCATTGCAGTCTCAAACCCATTGTAGGCTTCAATGCTTACTCGGTCAAGCTAAATGGTAAAAGAGAAATGAAATATCAAGGCAAAAAAGGGAGAAAAGAAACTCTGAAAAAAGAAAATAAATGACCGTATGGGCGTTCGGATAACTCTACCGGGGCTATGGATGCCTGGCCGGCAGTAGAGCAATATCCATGAGATTGTAGCAACAACTCCGCCGGGGCTATGGACGCCTGACTGGCAACGGGGCAATGTCCAGGTTACTCTTGGTGTTAGGCAACTTATGTAGCTCACTCGGTTGAAGTGATAACCCTGGTTACTATCCCTATGAAAGGAATGAACTCACTTCACACATGCTTCTGAGATGCCATGTAAGCTGACCCAATTAAGGATCTCGTTCTCCCGGATTCATCCTTGGAAGCCGCTCTTGGTCTGCGAAACCAGAGATTCTAGGTCCTGAATGAATATTTATCCCTAGAACGCTCCAGAGCATTCTCTAGTGGAGTCGCCATTTGTTGTGCCCTTAGCACACATGCCCCGTTCAAAATGGGGACCCTATTTTCTTTCGCTTTGTCAGGCCCTTTGGGGCTGCCTCGTTTTACGTGCCCCTCTTTTTTTGATGTTCTGCATGGTCGATGTTGTTTCGAAAGTTTTATCATAAATTGACCATGCCTCCGCTTTGGTCTTTTGCTGCCCTCCGAGGCCTCGCGGGTTCCCTCTGGCTTTTGGGCTCTGGGGCGGCCCTGGGCCCCTCCGAGCCCGGGCCTCCGGAGTTCCCCTTTCGGGCTTCCCCTTTGCACTTGCTGCCCTTTTGCGGCATCCCCCAGGCATCTTTCCGCCCCTCGAGGCACACCCTGCCGTTTTTCATTCGAACTTCGTTGGAGATTTCCCGGGTGGTGCCTGCCCCTTCGGGCCCCGGTCCCCGGAAGTCTGTCCCCGGACTTCCGTCCCAGGATCACCGTCTGTGATGGCGAGCCTCCAGCGGTTGCCCGCCCCTTGGGCCCCGGGATGCTCGCCACCGCCGTCACCTAAGCTCACAGAAATCACACAGCGGCCGTCGTTGCACGACCTCCCGGTCGCCGGGCCCCGGGGTCTCCTCCGCTGTTGCCAACCTAATTTGAAATTCACCAACTTTTTGGTGCGGCCGTACCAGTATTTATTGCAGCATTGATGGCGCTTGGGGTATATAATGCCCAAACTCGCCAGTCATTTTCATTGTCCGAATTGAGGCGAATTGGAGCAGCGATCAACTAGAGCCCACCGCCTTCTACAACGTTTCGATCGTCACCATCAAATTCGCTCTGACGATCCCCGGTAGCCTTCACACCCCACCTTTTAGTGTATTCGAGGTAGGCCACCCCCATTTTCCCTCCCGTCTTTTTTCGTCATTTTGGAGGAGTTAAATAATTGAACAATCGGTTAGAGTGGCATAAATCAAAAAATGACAAATCGCACCCATAACCCATGTGTTAAAATCTCCCAAACCTTTCAGAAGCGCCCTCGCCGCCAATCCAGAACTTTTCGGTCTCGCGGCTGCTCTTCACACAGGGCAATCTGCTCCCCCGGGTCTGAGGCCCGTCTCCACCGTCGAAGATTAAAGCATCAAAAAACCCACGGGCGGCAATCTTTCCCTCCGGACCCGGTCCGTCGGATTTCCCTGACCGGGCTTCCGTCCGCTCTTCGCCGAGCTCAGACTACTGAAACGCTCCGCCTCCCCGGTTCCCAAATCCCGGCGGCTGCTCAGCCGTTTAAGTTTGAAACGTGGCTCGCGTCCTTCGTTCCTTCTGGGCCTGGCCGTCCGGAGTTCCATCCCCGAAACTCCGTGGCGGTTCCGCTGACCTCAACGGCGGAACCCTGCCAGCGTCCCGCCCTTCGGGCCCCGAGGATGTCCTCGCCGTCACCGTTGGGCAGTATGAAAATCCTTCAAACGGTGAATCTCGCGTTGCCCCGACCGCCAGACCCCAGCATTTCCCTCGCCGTCGCCACTAAATAACGTGCAAATCTTCCGGCGGCAGAAACCTGTCGGCTTCCCGCCCTCTGGGCCCCGATCTGCCCTTCACCGTTGTCGTTCAGATCATCAAAAAATTCATGAGGCAGTCGTCACCCCGCGTCGCCCCGCCTCCCGGGCCCCAGGAGCCTCCTCGCCGCCGTCGCCCTAACATTGCAAATATCTCTCGGCAGCTGGCGCACTGTGTCCTCCCAGCCGTCCTTTGGCCTCCCGGACCCCGGCTGTCGAACTTCCTCCTCTGGATTTCCTTCTGCCGTCAGCCGTTACCTGCTACCTTCTCCTGCTTGCTTTCTGGCCTGAAACCTCCGGTGCCCATTTAATCGATCCAAGCAAGCTTTAATCCACAATCTGACTTCGACCCATGTCCTAGAATTTTCCCTTCTCTATTATAAGCCTCTCAGAATTTTGAAATTTGGCCAAGGGGGATCTCCAAGAGCTTTCGGTCGCATTCTCCCTTCTTGACAGCATTCCTATCAGGGAAGTCCGGCCTCCCGGGCCCGGATTGTCCAGTTGCCCTAAAATGAAATTGATAACATCTGGAAGCAAGGTTTATAATAGACTTGATTAATAATTTGTGTTATCTTTGAAATGTGTACTAACATAAATGCTTTCGATGTTGCGTTGCCCTGACTTCGCCCTTTGCTTGCAGAATATATGGAATCGACTGCGGGAACTTCAGGGGCCTCCGCTAAAAATGATAAGGGCAAGAAATCTGGAAGGGCCACTCAGGGAAAAGAAGATAAAGATCAGATGAAGTTTCAGTTTTAAGGTGAACCGCTCCAGTCGAAGGTCTCAACCGACTAGAAAGAAATCTCAGATACCAACATCGGCCAAGTAGACATAGATGAGTTCACCCAGAGGGTCAAGGTCGACCCTAAAACAAAGAATGCCAGATTAATATGACAGAGTGGAATCGCCAAAGCTGCCGGCTTCCCTCCCTCTCTGGTGGCACCTGAACTAGTAATGGCTTGTTGAGAAGCCTACCAAATGGACACCAGGACAATTGTGGACAAGGAGGGGAACATCCTCGCCGACATGTCGCCGGAAGGAATCACTAAAACGTTTTACATTCTCACATTCCCACATATGGAGGTCCCCACTTTGGAGCAGTGCTAGGCGGCGTGGGATGCCAATCCATTGGGCTGCAAAAAATCAATTAACCTTTACTTGCTTAAGGAGAAATGGGGCAGTGCTGCAAAGGTTCCCCAAGAGCTGTTCCGCAGCGACTTCCATGAAGACTACCATGACCTGGTAACTATGCTGAGTAGAGTCATGGGTCTCCCAGCAGCCGCCTACTTCCAAGAGTGGATGGCATATTACATTGAACAAATCCTGCAAGGGAATGGGGACGTTAACACCAAGACCTCATTCGACTGGGGAGGCATCATTAGCAACTGCTTCCACGAGCAGTTTGTAAATGTCAAGAAAAGTTCTAAGTTCTATATGACCTCTTACCTGGTATACTCCCTAGTAGGCCAAAGACAATACAACAGACTATTCGTGACACCAGATCAGGGGCACAGGCGAGGGCTCAAGCCGTTTGACAAGTACCCTCAACTTCAGTACCACAACTTCAAGAAGGACTACTGCTAGGTCAATGATGCCTTTATTGGTCACATCATCAGATTGATCGCCGAAGACTTCGAAAGGAGGGTCTCTCACAGCGCCAGGGCACTCCTGAAAGAGTATGCCTTCCTATATATTCAGTTCCCCAAGTTTACCTACATCCGTGCCCAGGGATTCACGGAACGGCCAAATAAGTTGCCAAGGTACCCCAACGACAGGATTATTCTCCTGGAGCTTTCTCGGCAGCTCAAACACATCCAGACAGTCTTCGGAAACAAGCACGTAGTAGGGATCCCCTATCCCATGACCCTCGGCCAGGGCCTATACCGACTGCAGACATCTCAATGCATCGGCAAATCTGAGAAAGAGCTTAAAGAATATAAATTTGATTGGTACACGACTCGCCCGCGAATGGACCCACATGGCCATGTCAGGAAGGTGCTAGGGCCTGCATATGCCCATCAGTACCACGTTGAAGACTTTTGGGCAGACTGCCAAGATGACAAGGAGGTCCGCATGAGGAACTACATGCGCATGACCGTGTAGTTCCTAAGGAGGGTGCAACTGTTCCAGGTGCCGGACCAGCTTGAGGAAGATGAGTCTACAATCATGCACCCATGGTACCCTGCGGTTGCCAACTTGGCAATCCCCTCCATCGATTGGGACGAGCAAGAGGTCAATGACCTGGATACCATCACCCAGCCGATCATGGCTCGCACTAAGGAGTGGGTCGATGGGCGGGTGGCACAACTAAACCAACAAGGGGTGGTCCTAACATATGAGGCTCTCAAGGGCGAGCCAAGCGCCATGGAGAACGTTGCTGCCACCACATCGGCTAGTGAGACTTCCAAGTCTCCCCCCTCACCAAGTCTCAAAAGAGGAAAGGAACAGAGACGGCGCAATCTGTAGACCCTAAGGAGCAAGCGAAGAAAGACACAGGAGGCTCATCTCCCAAGAGGCTCAAGTAGACAGTGACTACAATAGAAGTGCAGCCTCCCTTGCTTCTCCCTCCCCCTCTTGGTGCACCGCCTGCCTCCTAGACTGTGGTCGCCTCATCCCAGCAGGCGGTGGATATTTCTGTCCATCTTGCCTCTTCACCCCCGGCCGGATCAATAATTAATGTTGACTCCTCTTTTGGCATGATCACTTCTCCTTCCTCTACCACCATGTCACCCATCACGTCCCTCCCACTGGCAACAATAGCATCGCCTGTCCCCCTTTCCACTATACCTGAAGCTATCACATGGCATCTGCAGAGTCTCCCCCCTAAGCTCTCGCAACTCCTAATGGACCCCGCACTCCAAGCAGCCCTCGCCCAAGCCCTCGCAACAGCTCAGCCTTCACAACTGCCAACAGGGCTGTCGACGATGGAAGCCACAATGCAAATATCAAAAGAGTTGGAGGAATGAGAGCAGGAAGCCTCAAGGTCTATGGAGGAAGAGGCCGATGAATATCATGAGCACCCCGAGTATGAGCATCGAACCATCGATAAGGTGGTCTATGAGGGAGAAGAAACTGGCTCTTCCGAAAGTAGAGATGAAGAGGATGGCTCGGGTGACAAGGAGATCATCCAAACATTTGATGAGGACCTTGAGGAGGATTCGGCTCAGCAGCCAAAGGATGTTGGGGAGGAGGCAGAACAGCCACCACATAGTGAAGAGGGACAGCCGCAAGAGGGGCAACCTGAAAAGGATATATCTGAGGCTGAGGCCCATGTTGTGAAGAGCCTCGAGGCCGAGGTTGCTGAAGAGAAGAAAGAAGAGGAGGCAGTAGAAGAAGAAGATCCCACCCAGGTATTGTCCACCAAGCTGCTCGTCAGGCACCTCGTATTCGTTCAAGACTCCGACGAGGAGGAGGACGCTGTTAAAGAGAAAGAGGAGCCCCAAAAGGAGAACGAGGCTGAGGTCTTACCTTTGATGGAGGGGGGTGATGGCAGCCATGATGCACCCAGGGATAAATCTGCCATGCCTGACTAGTTGGAGAAACAGCTTGAAAAGACAACCCTAGTGCTGAAAGACCCAAGGGCGAGGCTGGAGGCCATCTTCGCTCGATCCTTGACAACAACAAAGAAGGAGAAGAAGCCTAAGGTCCATTCTAAGATAACCATGGATGCTTCCAGCTCCCAAGTAGCACAAATAGCAACGCCAACTGTTGGCCAAGCCGGGGTGAGCTACAATATCTCCACCATCGACTTGGGGACAGCAACCAGAGAGCAGAAGGTTGAACATCTGGAAGAGTCAGTGGCCACAGTGGTGCACTTGATCAAGCAGGACAAGGTCACCAAGGATGAGCTCAAGGCGCAGGTTGCTGCCCTGACCGATTATATTCAGCAGTGGTCCTCAATGGATGACCTGCCCACTACCTCTACAGCCGCACCACAGTTACTCTCTAAAGAACAAATAAATAAACTAGAGAGGAGGAAGAACTTGGAGAGGACCACTGAGGATTGGTTCCAATAGGTCGTTAGCATTGGAAATGTGGGAATCAACTTGGCTGTGCAGATAGCCAACAAGTTCCTAGACCTGATCCAGTCCCTGGAAAGCACAAAAAAACTCTGCACCAATTTCCCTGCAATCTATGACTCCACCTTCCCGAGAATTGAGGTTATCCTTCAGACACCAAATAACACGTGGGAAGAAAAGCTAGAGCTGAAAAAAGAGGATCATTGGCTGGTGGATGTGTGGCGCAGAGACCTCATCAACCAGAAGGAGAGGATGGAGCAAATCCAAAGCAGAGTGGATCCAGATATTGAGTGGATTAAAGAAATTCGGGCGGAATGCGCCCAGTATCTCAAGTTGATGACGGGCTATGAAATGCCCACGGTACAAATGGATGCCGAGAAGGTGAAGTCATACTTCCAGGAGAGGATGAAGGACGGGACAGCTGGAGAAATCACCACGGAATTCCTAAGTTTTGCTACTCATGCCTTCGATTGATCAAAGCTATTCAGAGACCAAGGCTCGAAGTATGACGAGGATTGGAAGTGGCTGGAAGAGAACGCCAAAGAATGGAGCTACCAGACATTAAGATGCAAAGTCCTCGAGATAGACAAGCTCCAAGCCGCCATCCTCAAGTACATAGAGCATGTAGCTTCCGAGGAGCAAGAAGACAGCCCAGCCAAGGAAGAAGACCTCCCTGAAGAGTAGCTAAAGCCAAGAGGACAACAATTAGCTACAGGATGAAAGAGTAATAGTGTCATCCACTAGATGACGAAACAGGGAAGAGACAAAGAATGTTTTTAAATTGTAAATCTATTTGGGGGTAGGTGAAACCCTATTTTGTAATGAATCTTGGCCATTCATTTAACTTTTGGAAAGCTATAAATAGAGCACTCCCCTCATTTGCAAAATGAGAGTTGAGTTGTTGTAAAGGCATGCTGCAGAAATTTATAATAAATATCATTGACTTGGTGTATTTCCTTGATTTCTCTCATGTCATTTGATTCATTTCTCCAATTTCACATGTTTAGCTTAGATCTCTTTGCTGTTTAGTTAGCTGTTCATGTTATTTGGGTAAATCTTAGGAATGCTGTTGGGTGATTGTGAAAATTCCTGCTTTGTTGATGATCCCTTAGTCCATACTTTTTGCTATTTGCTGAAGGTAGATAGTTGTGCAAAGTTAGCCTAGACTTGATTTGAAGCTGCCCCAAACATTTATCTTTAATTCATGCATGTATGTGTTGGATGAAGGATGAAATATTTGCAGCCCTTAGAAGATAGCACAATTTCTATGATACTGTGAAATCCCTGGTTAAGTGGGATATTGTTTTGAGGAATTGTCCATTGCAGGAACTCCATTGTCACTATTCATTGCAAGCTTCAGACTTAGGAACTTTTCTCCTCCTTCGCTCTTTTTTTTTTTTTAGAAACTGAATAATACCAAGGTTCATTGCATATTGTAAAGCTAAATCCAACAATTAAGTGGAGTCCATGATTGCTATTTGAACCTACAGCCGATGCATATCAACTTCCCATCCTAAGGACTCCTTTTCAAAGATCCAACTTCATGCTTTGTGTCCACACTTTGTATTTTTCGTAAGGCCACCTTGTGATTCTAGCAAATCACATCAAACTACTGAGGTATCTAAGCACTGTCATGACCTGACATCTGAGAGACCTTGGGATAGTGTTCTGCAATCCGATTGTGGAAGATTGTCTTTCAAGAGAGGTAGTGCACCTAAGCACTGCCTGTGTTGAAAAGTGCATAAAAACACCATCAACAAACCCTTAAACCTTCTATCCTCTACCCTCAACACTCTTCCACTCTACCTTCCCCCTTCTAATTCTCTCTCTCTACCTCTCCCCTTCTTCCCCTCTCCCTTCCCCCTCCTATTTCTTTCTCTATATATATCTCTCTCTCCCTTTCCCCCCTCTCTCTATCTCTCTCTCTCTCTCTCTCCCTTTCCCTCTCTCCCTCTCTCTCTCTCTCTTGCCCACCCTCCACCTCCTAATTACTCTTGGGTATATGTGTGCAAAAATAAGATATCCAATTTATAGCACCAAAATATTACATTTTAAAATGTTTTTCAAATTCGATATTAGACATGAATTGGATATCCAAAACAAATTGGATATCCTATTTGTAGTACTCTGTCTTGGGCATTGCTATGAAGCAATGTACTGACACCCAACCCAAAAAAAAAGTCAACTCAGGATTTTTGCATTTTTTGGCGAGTTCAAAACACTACTTTTTTCATGTTGCCACTTTTTGGCCCATCATGATCCTGCACATACCCAGGTCTAAATCAGGTAGTTGTTATTGCTAAGGTGGATCACTCCTTTCTTCGAAGGCCATACACTTATGATTGGGTCAAGTGTTCTTTTCTTTAGAAAATTTCTATTGCCTTTTTGATAGGTTAATTATGATTTGATTAAATGGGTTATGAAGCACTTATTTCAAACAAATATATTTATGAAAGAAGTATATTGGCATGAAATTAAATATGCTTTGTATTCCAATGTAAAAACTACAAAGAATGGAAACAATTCTTTCAACACATAAACTATTATGTAGTAGTCAATTAAAATGAAAAAGCTTACTCTATATTAGTTAGGACACACAACTAAGAAAATGATCTAAAGTTACTTATTTATCTTAGAGGAAATAAGTATATAGTATACAAAGAAAACCAACAAACCCACAACTACCCCTATTTTGAAGGAGTTTAGTTTTCTCCCCTTCTTGATCTTGCTAATATTGTCTAATTATTTTAAAGAGATGAAGGGTCATAACACAACTTTATTCAACCCAGTAAATAGCTTGGTTAATGAAACTTGACAAAAGCAACAAAACAATTGCTACATTTGGCATTTCATGTTGAATGAAGAGTGGTGACAATAATATACTTATAGTTTAATAAAACACTATTTTTATAAGAAGGATTGACATTAGAAAGATAAGTGTTACTTATAGTTTTACCAACATATACTATTGTATGCTTGCATGGCTTCTTAGTTAATATATGGGGAGATAGAGATAGATGGGGAGAGAAAGAGAGAGAGATAGAGATATATGGGAAGAGAAAGAGAGATGGAGATATATGGGAAGAGAAAGGAAGAGAGGTGGAGATAGAGGGTCAATGGATAGGGGGGATAGGGAGGGAGAGATGGTGAGAGATAGAGAGGGGGAGATAGAGAGGGGGATGGATAGAAAGGGATATAGATATTAAGAGATAGAGAGAGGAATGAGAGGGAGATAAAAAGAGAAATAGAGATAGAGATATAGAGTAGGAGAGATGGAGGGAGAGATGGAGTGAATGAGAGAGAAAGGGGGAAGAAGGAGAGATAGTTCAATAGATAGAGGGGGGAAGAGGGAGTGACATAGATAGTGGGAGATATAGAGATATAGAGAGCGACAAGGAGAGATATATCAATCACCCTCCCTATATCTCTATTTATTCATCCTTATCTCTTTATCTCTACCCCTCTATATCTCTTTGTCTCCCTTTCTATTTGTATGTTTGTCATTATCTCCCTTTCTCTCTATATTTTCTTCCCTATATTTATCTTTGTCTCCTTAAGTGTGCAATGGGTACATTGAAGAGGTCTTAAAGGAGAATTATCATATCTTTAATCAAATGGCATGCTACCTTGAGCATAACTCCCCAAGGACACATGCCATCCTTGGATTGTTGACATGAAACAACCAATCAAAATTTAGTTTCTCTCTCATATTAATATATATTACTATTATATTAAATATATATTATATTAATTATATTTTGTATTATATAAAAAATATATACTTATTATTAATTATTAATTATAATAATTTTGTATGTATTTAATAATTTTGTTAAAGAATATAATATATAATTATAATAAGTTGAATAATTATATTATTTATTATGTAAAATATAGCTAATATATACTTAACTATATTGTAGAATATTAAAACCTAGCTAAAGGGCGCTAAAATTTTCAACTTAATTAACATACTGTAAAACCTAACAAAACCAGGTTGTAGCTCATCAAATTGGAGAAGGGAAAGGTCAATACCAGTGCCGAGGAAGAGTTTGGAGTAGAAAACAAGGTCAATGCTACCAGGAAGAGTTTGGAGTAGTGAAAACAAGGTCAATACCAGCGCCGACAAAGAGTTTGAAGTAGTGAAAACAAGGTCATTGCCAGTGCCGAGGAAGAGTTTGAAGTAGTGAAAACAAGGTCAATGCCAGCGCTGAAAAAGAGTTTGGAGTTAAAACAAGGTCAATACCAGCGCTGACGAAGAGTTTGGAGGAGTGAAAACAAGGTCAATATCAGCGCTGAGGAAGCGTTTGGAGGAGTGAAAACAAGGTCAATACCAGCGCCGAGGACGAGGTTGAGGGAACTCAGGGAAAATCAACAACCAAGGGGAAATTAGTACTATAAGTTTGACACCCCCATTCTCTTTAACCTTCAATTTTCATGCCTAGTTTCCAAAGATCTTCTCGTACATTGGCACCCCCATTCTCGTAAAATGGTATAAGATAAGACAAAAAAAATTAAATAGCTTAGTCTTTCACATTTTTATCGACCAGCCTCAGGTCTTGGAAAAAATCCCATAATCTACCCACATCTGGTTGAGGTCTAGGATTTCATCACGCATAGCCTTCATCGCATGAGTCTGAAGCAATTGTAGACTTAGCCCAAGTATATGCTAGGCTAAGGTAGATCTAATGAATGCAAATAGAGGCATACAATTCTTCTTTAATACCTCCACCACAAACATATGCAAGGTGTTGGTTGTTTTTATAGTAAGCAGGTTGATTTTCTAATCTACCTATGGAATTCCAATTCCAATAAAGGGTAGCTCAAACGACCTGGACCAGCTGACGAGGATTTGAAAGACCTCCTACACTTTGGGCTCTGCAAGACCCGGGAGGGTGATCCCTTAATGCATTTACAAGCTCTGCACCATCATCATAAACACCATTAACAACAACAGATAATCTCATTTAATAGCTCAACATAATAGGATAATACCAAATAGAATTGGTTGTTTATCAATAATATCAACTATTTGGAGCATGAGATAACTACAACACCATTTCATAGTATAAGATAGTCATTGATTTGTAATTTGTAGCAAGCTCTAGGTAAAGGAAAACAAATACTGAACCATATGAATAAGTACAACTTAGATCAGTGCCATATATCCATTGGAGGAGTAAAATTTATAAGCATCTAAGGGTTTATGACAGATTTAACACATAACATATAAGATCCTTGATAACATTGCTTTACAATCTCATCAATATGTATTCTAACCCAATACTACTTATCAAATCCTTATACAAAACATATGCACCTACAATCCCATTCAAGCATTTTAATTAATTCCTTGAATTAAACCTAAAACAATAATCATACACACCACAATAGTGAGATGAACGAAACAACCCTTGATCATTTTGTTCAAAATTCGGATATGCTTGTACAATGGAGAGACATGAGTTAAAATTAATCATATCAATTCAAATGCAAGTACTGTCATAAAACATCAAAACCCCATGAATTCAAAACCTACTACAGAATGACTCAAAACCTAAATTGCATTTTCCCTAAAACCATCAGACTTTACAATTTTCTCTGCAACTTCATCTAGACTCGACCAAAAATATCTAACTTGCTAACCCATACTTCTAGCCTTGAAATCATTCTTATAGAAAAAGAAGGAGAAAACAAACATCGAGCCATAAAGCACACGTGTCACCATCCAATCAGATCACCTTGTGATATTCCAATAATTTGTTACAACATCAATCTCCCTAGAGAATCTTCTTGTTCATTGTGCCTGCTAAAAATGGTTGATGTAGCAACAAGAAACTTCAAGAATTTTGTACCTAGACTGTCACCAAAAAACAAAACTAGAATATGTTATAACTGCAACAACTGATTTGTCAACCATTAGCAGCCTACTCCTTTTCACTCTTCCTTAGTTAAATATACATTTACCCATTTCTGGTGCTCTTCATCAGTTGGCAAATCAAAATTGATCACCTCATTCACCTTGACACTATAAGGTTTGTACTTAACTACCACCTGATTCGCTTCTCTTTCAAAAGACTCCAAGAATAGCTGGTGCTAATGATTTTGTCCATATAGCTCACCAACAAATCATAATCTAAGTTACCCTATTTTTGAGGGTTTTGTAGTCGAAACATGATATAAAGGGACTCTTACACTTTTTGTGACTATTGTAGCTTGTGTAAGAGGCCCCATGGATACTGTTGTAATTGTAGGATGCATGAATAGGGCGTAGGATGAGAAATAAATAAGGTATAGCTGTTGTCCTCAATAGTTTTGTGAAGAAAAGCATGTGAAATGAGAGGTTCAAGCCTAGGTTTCAACAAAATATGTATGGGAGATCTGATTTTATGAAATTTTATCCATGTGCAGACCTAATGGGTTGTTTCTGAACATTGAATATAAATGATATACATACACACACACACAAGCGCACATATATATATATGTATGTATGTATGTATGTATGTATGTATGTATGTATGTATATGTATTTTTAAATGTAAATGTAAATGCAATTACTGGATGCTCTCCTAGAACAATAAATGCAACATATTATTAAAGAAATCTATATCTATGTATATAAATGTGTATTTCTAAATGCAAGTGTAAATGCAAAGAGCATATGGTTTTGTAGTGTTATAGATACAACATATCCATAAATTAATGTAATTGAAATTCTAAAGTCTTCAACACATATAATATGAAATCGATCAAACTATTAAACTACATGAGAAATAAATGAAAACAAGTAAATGCATATGTATGTGTATTTGTAAATGTAAGTGTAAAATAAATAAGAATAATGAAAATTATAAAAGAATACAAGGAAAGGTCTCCTCCCTTCTTGGTAGTGATAACCTCCTCCACACACAACCCTTAAAAATTATGAATAGAGGAATATAATCTTTGAAGAACTCAAAGTTGATTCTCTCCTACCTGATGCAATTAGTCATTTTATCCTTACAAACATTTATAGTGATTACTAGAGGCACATAGACCAATTCTTCATAATAGAAGAATTTGATGATACTTTTCCAATGATGGCATTATGAGAAAACCTTAGGTTAAATGAATAATTCCTAGATAAGTTCTTTAAATCATGTCCAACCGTATAAGAGAAGACCGCTACTATGTGTACCTGGATACCATGGAGAAAGGCTCTTTGGGCTCTTTCATTAATCATCCTACCTTAAAACATACCAAAAGTCTCCTAGCAATTAGACATAAGAAGATTTAAGATGACTTAAAAAAAAATTATTGCCAAAGCATAAAATTATGATGACTTAACCAGGCCTAGTACACACTCCCTCCCCATTAACCACTTAGACATATGGAAATTAAATGTAAATTTGCTGCTATTTTTAGTCATGTAGGTGTCCAATAAACCAATTGGTGGTGTTTTCAAGTTTATTTACTTGAATGAAGAGAAAAATTCCTTTGATTAAAATTAGAGAATACATTTGAGGCCTTGGTTGTGTAACTAGTGGACCCTAGTCCCATTTAACACTTGTTACAAAGTTTGGGAGTTAAAACGTTAAGTAGATTTGATTTGTGATGGACACATTTGGATGGTAGTAACAATAACTTGCAAGATATCAAGACTTGATTACCTTATAACCTGTTAAATTCTAGCGATAAAATGATAGATTAATCATAATGTCACCTTAGGATCACATCACCATGAAAGAACTTCATCCAACATCCTTATGAGTGCAGGTACCACCAAATAGGTATTTTTCAAATCTATCTTCCTCGAGCGAGGTAAATTCAAGAAGAGAAGAGGAAAGCGAGACATGTAGTATGTCTAAAAGAGGGAGATCAACTAGAGGTCAAAAGATCAGAAGAAAATTCTATAAACGCATGGAATTTTTTCTTGTTGAAGGGGGGTCATGTTCTTATGATGATGAGAGCATAGGCAACGTCGAGGTGCCCTTGAGGTACAAACATCTACGGAAAAAAGGGTACCCAAGGAACTTCCTCCAATAAACACTGATTTTTGTGTCAACGAGAGGATATATCGCATAACACCATCATCATTACATGGTTTGGGCCTATTTTTCATGGATGACATAAAGGTATGTTATGACAAAGTTACTGAATTGATGGAGTATGTTGGACCCTATTACAGTTACAAAGATTGGATGCAACTGGTTCGATATACACGAAGTATGCCTAGGTATGCACTGTCAGCAAATTATATACAACTAAAAGATAAGGATCAAAATAAAGGAGTGGCTATGTACATTGACGGAAGGCCAAAAGCATAAGGGAATATTGTAGGGTTTATAAACAGTACACGACTTGGGTCACAAATAAGAAAACCAATTGAATATTTGAAGCGCGCAAGGGAAACCGTATATTCGTATGTGCGATAAAATCAATAACTGCAGGGGAAGAGTTGCTAATCGATTACAATTTGAATCACTTAGTTACAAACATATTTACTATGGGGGTGGTACGTACTATGTACCATTTTACCCAACCTCTAATTAATAACTCCAACATACCATTTTATTCTTATGTTTTTTTTCGTAAGTCTATTGGTTTCATTTTGGTAATGTTTTTTTATATTTAATTTTTGTCACAGCGAGACATTGATCGTACGGAGAAGGCTCCAGCCTAGAGCATAGATCGCGATTTATCTTCATGTGCTTCTACTTGAAAGGTTTACCTCATTGTAATTGTACAAATTAGATACGAGCAAAATGTGTTATTATTATGTTGTTTTGATAAGTTTAGTGGGTTAATTTCGATAATATTTTTAATATTCTTAAATTAGTCGACTGATCGGGGAAAGGCACCATCAGTAGATGAGAGCATCGATAGGGAGGTGTAGTCAATATTATGTGATGATGACATTGCTTATTCAACAAGCCCTCTCGATATGATAAGGAAGACCCAAAAAAAATGCAATGAAGAAATCCTTAAGTTGTTAGTCATAGTGCCTCAAACAGATGAGATAAGAGAGAGGGTTAAAATATTGACTGAGAAATCACAAAACTTGCAAGTAAGCTGTCATGAGATCTTTAATTATAACATAAGTTCATTCATGGTTTTATATTTTGTACTCTTTTATGTCATGAACTAAAATATGTGTTGTTTTTACAAGATTTTTTGCGTCCCCATGATGCTCCTGGCCATGATCAAGGTACTGCAAGTGCTGCCCGAGGAGTAGGTGTTGGTACAAGTGTCCATCCTGATATTCTTGTGCATACATCACATCATCTGACCCCATCATCTATGCCTATATTGTCATCTGAAATGTCAAAAACACATACCATGCAAGCATCCGTTAGTGCACCCTTTGGCGGTGAACACATGCCAAAACATGCTTCAGGACATGTACTTGGGGATGCAGAGGCCACTAGTACTGGTGATATTTTAGCAACATTTCCTGGATCTTCCCGTATTACTAGTATGGGAATATTTCCGGTCACATTTGTGGTGACCGAGGATTTCGTTCCCATAAAGATAGAGAAGGTCCCAGGTACTTTAAAATGTTTTAATTATTATTATATATAATCCAATTGAAATTTACTTATTGATCGCTCTTTTTAGACTATTGATCCCATGATCATTTTGCAGGAATTGATGTTTTTTATAAACATCTAAGTGATATTACATTGGAGCTCTTTGGGCCCACCATACGTACATGGTGGAATGCCCAAAATCAAGATTTAAAAGATGAGCTCATTAACCGTTTAGTTGTGCTCTTCGGTAATAAAACATTCAACCGAACCAACATCCTTAAGAAAGTTGGTACCTATCTAAAGAATGTGAGGGACAAATACAGGTCACATTTAGACAAGAAAAAAAAGTATGAGCGTCCCCTCATGATTCCATAGAGGGAGTGGAAGGACCTAGTGTCGAATGGAAAGGATAAGGTTGAAAAGAAAAAAGGAAAGACACCACCAGGCCAAGGAAGGTATGTGATACTATCAACAATGTAATTATATACTGATTATTCTTTCTTTTTACATAATCTAACATATTTCAAAATTTTCATAGGCTGCCCGACACATCGAAGGCAACAAAGGCAAGACTAGAAAAACATGGGCAACACAAATTTGGCTCTGGTGGTTATATGAAATTAGTTGCATTAATTGTAAGTATCAATAAATGAAATATAGTATCCAAATAATAAATTGAAATCAATTTTGGTTTTATCAAACCATAGAAGCAAAATTCATGATTTTATGCAAAAATGTAGGGCTCTGAATTCAACAGAGTTCCCACAGAAGATGACCTAAAGATTGCCTTCTAGCAAGGCTATGGAGTTGTGGTTGAATGCCTAAGAGTCTTGACTAGGCAAACACAACCTTCCACTACATCCAACATGCAAGTAAATAAACTCAATAAAGTTTATTTCAAATTGAATACTTGTGCAATCTATTCAATATTAATTTCCACCATAAAGTAATTACATGCATATTTGTTTTAAACATTCAAGCAATGATAATACTGCACATGACATTGGAGTGCAGCTTGGTGAGGGTGGAGTAGAACGTGCAAATGAAGGTCATGGTGTGCATCTCGATACTTTAGAACATGTAGAGCGTGATCAACATGTTGAGCATGATCAAGCTAGAGAAGATCAGGAATATGATGTGGCCCCATCAGGTAAAGAGGACTACTCTAAAGTTATTTTAAACATATTTAATTGCAATTTTTGTATTAATTAATGTAACCTTTCATGTTTCAACTTTAGAGCATGTAGAGCATGATCAACGTGTTGAGCATGATCAGGCTAGAGAAGATTAGGAACATGATGTGGCCCCATCAGGTAAAGAGGACCACTCTCATGTTCTCTTAAACATATTTAATTTCAATTGGTGTATTAATTAATGTAACCTTTCGTGTTTCAACTTCAGATCAGGATTTAGAGGATGTTCAACATGTTGAGCATGAGTCTATAACAAAAGTTCAGGAACATGATGTGGACCTATCAGGTAAAGAGAACCACTCTAATGTTCATTTAATTAATGAAATACTTGTAACAATAATAATAAAGCATATTAGTTTAACATTTCTTTCTTATTGCAACAAACCCCCCCTTGCAGCGGCATCTACGTCATGAGAAGACAAATAGGTGTACATTAAGATCACAAGCAGAGGGAAGAACAACTAAAGGGGGGCATATATTGATTTAGAAAATGATACTTCACTTCAGATTTTTGTAGCTTTAAAAAAGAAACAAAAAAAAAGTGATTGTAATCATATCATGACAACCATATTTTTGATTTAATATGTAAAAACTGAAAGAATGAATATTATATGTTAATGAATGAATGTGAATATGTTAATTAATGAATGTTATATGTTAATGAATGAATGTTATATGTTATTAATGGATGAATGTTATATGTTATTAATGGATAAATGAATGAATGTTATATGTTATTAATGGATGAATGGATGATTAATATTATAAGATTGGGTATGGGGAATTGAGAGTGATGTGAGGGGGGGAGAGGCCAAATGAGCTTCCACCATCATGTGGTTGGCCCTGTTAAGTAGAGAATATTAAACTATTCTAAAAAAAAAGAGAAGCTCAATAAGGTAATGCACTTTTCAATATAAGAAATGCATCGTTTGAAGCATCAAACCAATATGCAAAGATGAAAGAAAGTGCTAAATTTTCACTATGGTGGTAGAAAAATGATTCTTTATACCCTGAATCCATGCTATGCATCATAATTTGAAGTTGTTTCCATTCCAATGTTCTGAGTTTAGTTTGTTTGTATGGCTTTGTATGAATACCACATTGTGTTGTCTATGGATTTGGTTTCAAAGCTCTGTTTCTTTTGTTTTTAGTGGTGACATAACTCTAAAATTTGACTTTTGTGCATAATAGGTTAGAGGAAAAATTGACAACTCTGAAGGGTTTAGAGGCTCGATTGTGATAGACACACGGATATTTGGATATTGTTGTTGATGGGAGGCTTTGACTTAACCATGAAATTTTGTACCATCTGCAGGTATGCAAAATTTTCTCTACTTACATTCATTCTTGATCATAAATGTTGTAAATGATATTAATGCTTCAAACTTAAGATTCGTTTCATTGTTATAATGATCAAAATGTTACAATTTGCTATACATTCAAGCATTCTCTTGCCCCCTACCCTTTGCTCTCTCCCCCCTCCTTTTAATAATTTTCTTTGTCATAAAATATTCACATTTCTATCTCATTTACACAAATTTATCTGAAGCGCTAGGAGTGAATACAGATATGTAAAAGATGATGGATTATGTCTAAACAACAACTTTCCATCTTATAGCTAATTAAATCCTTAATATTTGAATAGTTTAGAGCTCGAATAATGCTTGTATATGCATGTGTAGCAATAAGGGAGCCTATGTGAAGATTGAAATTTAAAACATCACTTTGGTATTTTTCCTTAGGTAGTGAAATGATATTTTGAGTAATACAAACCTATACACATTGATATTTTTCAGCATTGCATTGAAGAAATTTTTTTCTCTTATACCTACCCTCGGCTAGACATGGAGGTATATAATATTGGTTTCTGGGTTTATTCTGTAAGTAGTTAATTTCACAGAGGAAGACTAAAATCTTCTTAATGTCTGTGTCAGGTGTGAAAGCATATGAATCACTTGCTGAAGGCACCATTTTGTATTCATCCAAAAACTGGTTTGTTCTTTTTTTATGTTTCTTGCATGTGTTTTTTTTAGGCTCTAGAGATGTAGCTTGGCTCTTTCCTTTGCACTTTTCATCTATTTTGATGATTACAGTAGATTGTCCTCATAATTTTTCATGTAGATATGTTTGTAACCTTATTTTCTACCAATCAATTTGCAAACCACTCACATATTAAGGACCATTTCACTAACTTGTACTCATCCATTACTTCATATGTTGCAGGTTGTGTCTGTGTGCCAATAAATCCTGATGATTGCGAGAACTTTAATCCTACAAGTGTACCAATCTTTCTCAAGTAAAAGTCTTACCTTATTTTATAGTACTTTAAATGGTTAATTGAAGGTGCTTCTTTAGATCTGAGATAGTTGAACCCGGATTAAAATATGGTATTAGATGGGCAGTATAATGATAAAGCGAGGTCCATTGAACACAAATTATGAACATAATTTACTAGACTATGAATAGTGTTACAATTATAATTATTTCTCCTTTACCTACCTCTGCATTAATGAAAAAGATAGCAGATATTGGAAGTTCATTACATGTCTCATGTATGTGTTAGTATTTTAATTTTGTTTAAGTTGTTCAAGAGCTTGATTAGGTCAAGAATATGTTCTACAAGCTCTGTTCTCTTGACACTGCTCAACATTTTTCCTACACATTTTCTCTTCAATCCAGACGTTTCTTAACTCCTTCCCTTGTTAGCCCTTGGTTGTTCTCAAGTGTAATGATTTTTCTATGCATCTTGCAGTCTGTATGTATGATCAGTCATCTCTTATGAAGCATGGATAACCTTTGATGGAATTGTTGTGATTAGACAATTGCCATTGTGAGAATAATCATTTAATTTGTATGGAAGTAAGTCTTTTTCATATTATTTGACTTGGTATTGTAAACTTGTCTTTGCAGGATTCTCTCGGGGGGAACAACAAAACTGTGATGATAGGTAGAGTTGTTTCTTAACTCCTTCCCTTGTTAGCCCTTGGTTGTTCTCAAGTGTAATGCTTTTCTATGCATCTTGCAGTTGTATGTATGATCAGTCATCTCTTATGAAGCATGGATAACCTTTCATGGAATTGTTGTTGTAATTAGACAATTCCATTGTGAGAATAATCATTTAATTTGCATGGAAGTAAGTCTTTTTCATATTATTTGACTTGGTATTGTAAACTTGTCTTTGCAGGATTTCTCGGGGGGAACAACAGAACTGTGATGATAGGTAGAGTTGTTTCTTAACTCCTTCCCTTGTTAGCCCTTGGTTGTTCTCAAGTGTAATGCTTTTTCTATGCATCTTGCAGTTGTATGTATGATCAGTCATCTCTTATGAAGCATGGATAAACTTTCATGGAATTGTTGTTGTAATTAGACAATTTCCATTGTGAGAATAATCATTTAATTTGTATGGAAGTAAGTCTTTTTCATATTATTTGACTTGGTATTGTAAACTTGTCTTTGCAAGGATTCTCTCGGGGGGAACAACAGAACTGTGATGATAGGTAGAGTTGTTTCTTAACTCCTTCCCTTGTTAGCCCTTGGTTGTTCTCAAGTGTAATGCTTTTTCTATGCATCTTGCAGTTTGTATGTATGATCAGTCATCTCTTATGAAGCATGGATAACCTTTCATGGAATTGTTGTTGTAATTAGACAATTGCCATTGTGAGAATAATCATTTAATTTGTATGGAAGTAAGTCTTTTTCATATTATTTGACTTGGTATTGTAAACTTGTCTTTGCAGGATTCTCTCGGGGGGAACAACAGAACTATGATGATAGGTAGAGTTGTTTCTTAACTCCTTCCCTTGTTAGCCCTTGGTTGTTCTCAAGTGTAATGATTTTTCTATGCATCTTGCAGTCTGTATGTATGATCAGTCATCTCTTATGAAGCATGGATAACCTTTCATGGAATTGTTGTAATTAGACAATTTCCATTGTGAGAATAATCATTTAATTTGTATGGAAGTAAGTCTTTTTTCATATTATTTGTCTTGCTATTGTAAACTTGTCTTTGCAAGATTCTCTTAGGGGGAACAATAGAACTGTGATGATAGTTAGAGTTGTACAACACCATAAATCATTTGGCATTATCAATATATTGCTTATAGAATACTTTGTGCAAGTAAAATGGAATGTGCAATGACAATTGGTCTCGAATTCAAATCTAAATATAAGTACATTATACACAAGAAGATGGTATCTATTCTATGATTTAAAGAACACCAAAATAAGAAAATTAATAGGTTCCATTTGTTTATTTGCACTCTTAGACACTTGTTTAATCGGTGAGACCCTCAGAATGTCTTGCTGATAACCAACAGTGTTCAAAACTCCTGAAGAGGTCAGATCAGTGTGACATTGGATTTGTCTTGCTGACAGAAGGCATCAGCAAGACATGGACTATCGGAGTGAGTTTTCTATCCTATGCCGATGATTGATCTCTCATCGATGGGTTGGCTTCGGTGGTCATCGCCAAGAGTCTTCGCGATGGTACATTTCAACGAATATTTAAAAACAAAAAAAATTGCATTGTTTCGTCATAATTTCGACGAAAACCACCAAAAAATCACCGAAAAGGTCCGACGAAGTTGCTATAGCTGCGATGAAGGTTTCGTCATAACTCCTTTCCCAATTCATCACAATTTCAAAAAAGTCCACCGACGAATCATAGAAAAGGTCCGATGAAGTTGCTTAGCTGCGACGAAGGCTTCGTCATAACACCTTGCCCATTTTGTCGTAATTTTGACGAAGGACACCAACGAATCACATAAAAGGTCTGACGAAGTTGCTTAGCTGCAATGAAGGCTTCATTGTAACTCCTTGCCCATTTCATTGCAATGTCGACGAAGGCCACCGACGAATCACAAAAAAGGTCCGACGAAGTTGCTTAGCTGTGACGAAGTCTTCATCCTAACTCCTTGCCTATTTCGTCGCAATTTCGACAAACACTACCAACGAATCACATAAAAGGTCTGACGAAGTTGCTTAGCTGCAACAAAGGCTTCGTCGTAACTCCTTGCCCATTTTGTTGAAATGGCGACGAACTTATGGTGTTGTTTCAACACTTTGGAAGAGCCATTGCAATTGCATTTTGGTTGTAATTTGTCGATGGATACATGAAGTTTTCATCTATATTCCGACGAACATCCAAGTCATTTTATGATGCCGACGACCGACAAATCTGCACCATTATTTCGATGAAAAATAGCAATGAAATTATTTTCGTCATTTCGTCGCTTTTCTAACAAATATTTTTCGAACGATCGATGAACGTTCGTCAGAAAATAGAGCCAAATTCAATAGTGAAAACCAAAATTTTGGCTGTCCAAAAGCTTCTCAATTAGGAGGAATGATTCAAGAGGATCTAAAAGACCTCAAAAATTCATAGTCCCAAAATCCAATGAAAGTATCGCCATTACGTAGATCTTGCAGATATGGTCCCAATGCAGCTTGAATCGTGTCAAAAGGAGGTCGTATGCAAAATTTATTCTCAGTCAAATTTTGGTAGAATCAAGGATTCTAGAGGAAGACTCTAGGCCAAAAAATTGATCATCTCCAAATCAGATGAAAATGACACCAAGTCAAAGAGCTCGTTAAGACAATTCCAACGCCACTTGAATCGTGTTAATCAAAGTCCGTACATGAAAGTTATGGCCAGTCAAAGTTGCGCAAAAAAAAGTTGAATAGGTACAGATGATGATGTCAACATGATGACATGGCAATAATACAACAAGTGGACCAATCTGAGCGTGACACGTGGCACTAGCATAGGTATTGACGTGGTCCAATAAGTGACTAACATGTGTTAGTAGGCAACAAACCATAAGGTTCCATGTGTCCAAGCATGGCGAATAATATAGTGCCACGTGGCCCAATGGATGGGTGACACATGACACCACGACAACCATCTGCTTTCATGGCATGTTTGTTCAAAAATTAGTTGGGGGATTTGAACTCCCAACCAACCTCTCCCTATTCTCATGCGCTACCACTAGGCTAAGCACCTTCCTCAGAATATATGTGGCGTCAGTTTTATTTAAAATGGAACAAGTCTATATGGAGGGGTCAGGTGGTTTGAACCCCCGACCTCCCACATACTATGAAGTGCTCTCAACAAACACTCCACACGTGATCTGTGGAAAGATAAATGAAATATTTTCTATTTATTATGATAAAAATCATGATGAAGAGGGAAAAGGGGGTTGGGCGGTTTGAACCCCAACCACCCTTTAGCTAAAATTACGCCCAACCAATGTGTTATGTGCATTATCTTCAATGGTTTTACAAATAATTGTAATATGATAATGACATAAGGGGATCAAATTAAGTGGGACCATTAAAAAAACCTATAAACTTGATTTTTAAAAGATTTTCATTTGTTTTAAAAATTATAGGGGCTTAATTTAGGAGATTGGGGAAACATTTTGTTAACCCCTATATAGAACATAAAAGTGTATATAAGGGGGAATTTTTGGCTTGTAAGGGAAATTCTCTTGAGAGGATAATTAGGCAAGGAGGAATCTTGGAGATTGATGTATGCAGAAAGACCTTTGTAATTGTTTTCTTCTCAGTGTAATTGGGATTTTAAGGCATTTGAAGCCTAACCCTTGAACACAAGAGAAGGAGAATATGAGGGTGTCTTTAGGTGTTTAGAGGGGATTGTGAGAGGATTTGTTTTTGCAGGTTTTACCTTATTTTTTATGTAATAAGATGAATTGAAGCTTGGCATCATTAATAAAAGTAGTCCCACATTAAGAAGTGGACCCAAAGATGTAGCCCGAACACATGGGTGAACTTTGTTAACAAACCTGTTATTGTCTCTTCATTATCTCTTATTCTTTTAGTATTTTGATTCCTTATTTGAGTTATTAATTTATGTAATGAATAAATGCACCTATTACTACAATTTTAATTGCAAATGAATATAGCCATGCAATTTTGTTGATCGAGAATTTATATATCTAAATTAAGTGCAATTTAAGTTGTTAAGCCTTTAATTACAGATCAGGATGCCAGACACATTTTTTATCCATTTCCATAATTCCATTCTTTCCTTGTGGTCATTTGGGGCACAAATGGAGAAAATACCAAACTTGGAGGTGTCAAATTCAAAAGATTCCTAGACAACCCTATTATAGGGGGAGGTACCTGAAACAGTTAGATGTAGGATCCACCATTTATCCATTAGATGGATGAACCCCCCTCCCCCAATCATGTTTGGTGACAAGGAAGGTTGATTTATTCCAAATAAACTTCATATTTTTTTCTAAAGTGAAACCAGTAGCTTTTACTTCCTGGGGTAGCACAAAGTCTTTGTTTTTCTCCAGATTGAGAAATCTTCTAACCATATATTTTTGATCAGGGGATTCCAAACCCCTTACATTCCAAGAAGTGAAATTAAGATACATTATTGACATTGTTTCAGTTTTTCTCCTTGTCATTCCTATATAGCTCAAAGTATTTAGGAGCTTTCTCTTCACACTCTAATCTCTTTGAGGAAGGCATGTAAGGACCAAGCTTTCTTTTTTTTTTAATCTATATTGATGTTTCCTTTACCAATATTGATCGGCATGCCTTTCTTTCTCCCCCTCCTCTTATGAATAAATGGGGGACATGCATTGGAGTTACGTTTTACTTCAATTGGTTTCCCATTAACTAGATCCCTGTTAGAAGAAGAAGGTTCAATGGTGCTAGCTTTAGGATCATTCCCCTTAATTTCCCCCTTATTTATTTCTTTTTTGGATAATTTTTATTACATTCCAATTCCTTGCTTTCATCTTTATTGCTTAAATTAAAATTTTCACTCTATATGTTAGGTATGATTTTTTCAGAGTTTCCTTTAAAATTATAAAGATTATTATTATTGTTAATCATGGAGTGTGTCCCATCTCCTTAGCTTCCAACAAAATACTAGGTTCCCTTAGGGTATTATCACCTATTTGTCTCCCTTCTTCCATATTGTTGGAGCACACCCTAGCATAAGTTCCCTTGCTTGGGTTGATAGAGCTTAAATATGTTTTATTACCCTGAGGGTACCTATTATCTTGTTGTCTAAGCTCAAATTCTGAAATAATATTTTTAACCCCTAAAGAGTTTTTGTGCATATCTTTATTCACCACTGTATTTGCAACAAACTTCTTTGGGAGGACACTAGTGGTTTTCTTTATAAATAGATTGAACTCTTCAGGTTCCTTTGCATTCTAATTATTATTCTTGAGTTGGTTTGCCATTTTTATATTATTTTTTATTTTCTCCATAGCAATTTGTTGAGCATTTTTCTTCACATGCCCATCTCCCACATCCCTTGCAAGATTTGAAGATAGAGTACTATGATTTCCGTTGACACTTGAGGAGCCTTCAATATTTTTGCTTGTAGTATTAGTAGATATCCCATAGGAAATTTCCTCTAATAGAGGATCAAAATAATTCTTGGTCCACAAGTCCACTTGAATGCTTAAAACAAGGTGTTCCTCACCAAGTGTTTTAGTATCATTGTACATCATTTCCAAAATATCGTTTGGGAAGGCGAGGTCCCTTTCCTCAACCGAAAAATTGTAGGTTATATCAACCTGCATATCCTTGTTCTTTCTCATCAAATTTGGGTGAGGTGAGTTATCTGGGACCTGTTCCCTAGATTCTTTTTTTGGGACCCTAAATTCCATCTAGGAATCGTCATAATTTGAACATTTGACATTGACACTTCCAACACCATCCATCTTTTCATCAATGGTCATGGCGGCATTTTTTTTAGTGTTTTTATGGATGATGGTGCAAATCTTTAGAATGTGATCCTCCTGCCTACAAAGATAACAAGCATTGATTATGCCTAATATTTCAATTGGGCATCTGTGGACAGATTCATCAAGCACCACTCTCATGGACTTTGGTATTTCATTGCCTAGAGTTAACGAAACTAGGGCACAAGTGTTGATGTCCAAGAGGGACACCTTCAGCTTGTCAAACCTAATTATGTTACCAACATGCCCTAATATTTGTGGGATGAAAGCCCACAAGTCCATAGGGACATTTTTCAACAAAACCCATCTAGGGCATGAGAGTGCCATAGTTTCCTCTGTATTAGCCCGATGGGACCAAGAATTATCCCTATGGGACCAAGATAGGGTTCAAAAACACTTTTTCCAACACTCCAGTAAGACTTCTTTAAGATTTTTTCTTGCATTTCATGATCTTTTAGAAATATTAAGAATAAACCACAATTTATCATACAAAAAAAGGAAATAGAGATGCCTAATTTTTTTTGCCAAACATTAATGAACTAATTGTCAAGAAATTTTCTTGAAGGTAAGTTTTTAGCATCTACAACCACCATAAAAATGGCCACATTACTCTTTTTTTTTTTTCAAATTTAATGGATTCCTTCATTTCATTATTAGGAATTATAACCATTTCATTTGGGTGACAGGAGGAATGCTTACCTTCCTCGCCATCACCCCCAGCGCCCTTACTTTCACCTCTAGAGATGGCCAATAATTTAGCATCCACAACAACAAAAAGTTTCTCTTTGGCTACTATGCCCCTAAATGATTTAAAGCCATCGTCTAGATTTTTTAGGGTCTCTGAGGTGTTTTCAAAAAGGATGGGGGATTCGTACCCCCCTCCATTAATATTTGCAAGGGATCAAATAAGTTCTACATAGAGAAGCATAAAACAAAGCCACACAAAAAACTTCACACACATGTGGTGGCATGAATGAGAAGCACATAAGGAAGGCAACGAATAAGGCATAAATGCACTGGTACATAGATCAAACCTTCGTGGGGGAGGGTTATCCTCCCCCACCACCACTCGGTACTTGAAACCCTAGTCTCGGGCTATCAGCGCTCCTCCTCTCAACATCAATTTAGTTTTAGTTTCCCAACAAGAATACTTTGTTGCACATGACCACTGATAATATTATATTATATTATATTATATTATATTATTATTAATAATATTAATGATAATATTTTTATATTATTATTAATATTAGCATTATATTATTATTATATTTTCATATTTTTATATTCATATTAATGTTACTATTATATTATTTAATTATCTATATTATTAAATAATCTATATAAATAACACTAAGATATATCTTTTGAGACCTAAAATTGATAATTTTTATTTTAATAAAATTTATAAAAATATATTATATCATAGTTAATAAATTCTATGGAACAAATAATCATGTTTAATTATGATTATATTATTAAAACCATAAGAATATCTCTAAATAAATAAAACAACGTAATAATTAATTATTATCATAATTGAATTATTATTAAAGATATAATTTATATAGATTATCTCTAATCTATATATATTAATTATAGTTTTTATTAAGGGGGGAAAACAGGTTTTGAATGGACCCGAAACCATTTACAACAGGTTTTGAATGAACCCAAAACCATTAACAAGCAGGTTTTGATGGGGACCCAAAACCAACACAAAAAGACCAAGTTTTAAAAGCATAGAAGAAATACTAGCAACAATGAACCCGAAGCAGATTATCAAAAAAACAACATGAGTACACAAATCTGCACCAAATAAAAAAGGTTTTAACAGGAACATTAAACCCAAAATAACCAATCACACAAGAATATCATACAAGAATTATGTGAAACGGCCAGGTAACCATTAGCCTGAAACATCTAGACTATAGAACAACACTTATCAACACCAACCAACAACACACTTCTTGAAATATCCAGGTAATCATCAACCTGTATTAGCCAAACTACAACACAACACTTATCAGCACCAACCAATGAAACCAAACTCCCCACCTTAATACGAGAGTTAGGAATCATAGTAAAAAACTGAAGAGCCACAACAAACACAGAACACCAATCAACCCACAATACCAACCAAACCTCCACCTCAATAGGAAGGGGATCCCCTCTATAGGAGAGGATGAAATGAGTCCCTAAACGATAGAAAATAGAAATTCCCATCAAATTCATAGCTCACCTCTCCACCTCCAAAGAAGACCATAGATGGAAAAACTAAAGGGAAGCCGCTAAACCCATAGAAAAAAAACACCATAACATCCTTTGGCAAGTTAGTAAACTGGAGCAAAGAAGAAAAAGTAGAGCTCTCCAAAACTAGCAGCCACGAAGGAAGAAGCATCTGAGCCAAAAGCCAAAACATTTGAAGGAGCATAGCAATCAGAATAAGCACATCCTTATCCTGAAAAATGAACTTTAGGACCCAAAAGGGGGAGAGTAGAAAGCTAAAAAAAAGAGACTAGAAATTTGAGAGAAAACCACCCAACAAAACCATGGAATCAACCACATCCACCAACCACAATAGCCTTCCAACAAACAAAACTAGTAATAAATGAGGAGGGTAGAGAACCACTCCACCAAGGCCACCCAAAGTACCCAAAACCAAGAGAAACACTCCCCATAGGAGCTAAAAAGAGAAACATCACTGCTATGAAGCAGGACCCAAAGAAGAGGAACCACACTACCCAACAAAACAACAACCACTAAAAAAGAGCCAAAGGTACCAAAAAGAAGTAGGGAAAGCCAAGGAAAGTACCCCAACAAAGAGACTGGGTAGTGTTATCAATCAGATATGCACCCTATGCTAAGCTTACAAAAGACTTAGCTATTTGTTGACACATGAAAACACTCTCAGATCATGGGTTATCCATAACGAGAGTGAATCTCCAGAGTGGGCTGGTTCCCCTGGAAAATCACCTAATTCTAAATGATTTCTGAGGTAAAGGGAAGAAAGATAAACTGGAATTTAAAACTCTAACCTAAGATGATTCACCATAGATTATTGATGACCTTGATATTCTACCCACAAACAATTCTCAAAAAAACAACAATAACTTCACAATCTCTCATGAACACACATCACATAATTGATTTGCATAAAGGTTTGGATTCAAACACAACATACAACTTGCATCATATGAAATTTTTATACCAATAATCTGAAATAATAGGATATAAAAAGGATCTGTAAAGAGAATCACAACGGGAACATCATACTAAGATTGCCAACGAGACAAAAATTGGAGATAGGAATGTTGCTTTATTAAACTGAAGGAGTATGCCAAAGTCTAAGTACAAATATTAAGCTTACAAAACTCTCTACATCAACAAGAGAGGAAGAAGCAACAATATAAACTTAGAGAAAAACTAATTTTTCTCCAATATATGTATCATAAGATTCCCCACAGTGAGAATAGAAAAAACTGAGTGAAAAGCTCTCCAAAAAGCCATCCCAATCTATTTTCGAGCTCAAGAGAAAAGTTGAGAAAAAAGCCTCCAAAACTGCATCAAACTGCATAAGAAAAGTAGAAACTTTCTCCCTCCAAGATGTCCATCCAATAAGGCCTCAAAATCAGGCTCAATCTGCTTTAAAACTGAAAAAAACAAACCCAGTTTGTTGCCACCTCTTGGATCTCGCCTAGGAAAAATCAAATCCAAGATATTGGCCACCTTTCTTTGCTTTCATTAAACTGCTAAAAATAGCAAAAGATAAAAGCAATTCATAAAACATTGCTTTTACCTCTGCTTTACAGTATTTTGCAGTTTTTAAATTACAAATATAGGCTTATCTTGTGATTTTTTCCAACTCAAGATTTCTAAGAAATATTTGCAAAAATGCTTATATCCATGCCTATTACAAATTATTTTTCTTTAAAAAATCATAAAATATAGGATGAATATCTATTATTAATTTCTATAAAATCAATAAAATTGATAATAATCTTAGACCAAAGGCTTTTATTTTACCTGAGGCTTAGACATTTATTAAATAAAATACCCTAAGGTATTTTAACTTATGAAATGCAAATTAATGTCTAACCTAAAAGACTTAGGCAAATGATATTCAATTGAACCCTAAAAAGGTCGACCTAAGCAACATAAGGATTTCGGCCACCATGGAGATGGACTTAGGGAATGATATTTTAAAAAATTCATGAAAATCCCTAAGTCGACTTAGGGTTACATGAAACCCTAATAACAAAACAAAAGCCCTAAATTTTTAGTCTCATTTCACTTGGTTGAATTTTGAGGAAGCAGCTCTACAAGCCGCCGCCATGGGAGGGCTATGGAGTTGATTTCTAGCTTGAACTTCACCATTTTCCTATTGATTTCCCTCTGAAAATAGATGGTAAGCTTTCTCCTCTAAAATTTGAATCTTATCATCTCCATTTCGAGCACCTTCAAAGGAATTTTTGAGGTATTTTTGACCTTCAAGCCGCCACCATTGTGGTTATTTCCTCACACATTTTCTTCTGCATTTTCTGTTGATGATATGCTTGGCCTTTGGCAACATGGGAGACTGGTTTTTTGAGGTTTTGAAGGCAAAACATCGAAGATACCCACGCGTTTGGTGGGATTTTAACACATAAATAATGAATTCAAGGTAAGCCAGCCACCATTCAAGTTCCTTCATCTCTCCTCTTCATTGTTGA
This sequence comes from Sequoia sempervirens, assembly GCA_007258455.2. Classification (NCBI taxonomy): domain Eukaryota; kingdom Viridiplantae; phylum Streptophyta; class Pinopsida; order Cupressales; family Cupressaceae; genus Sequoia; species Sequoia sempervirens. Next base: position 10,606 of record VDFB02115602.1, on the reverse strand, counting down.
AAAACTCAAAAAGAGCAAAAGCATGATAATAATTGTTTTCTTTTATGGAAGAAAACCTAGAAAGTCATGTGCATCTTCTTTATCGTAGGTCACGACCTCTCCTTGCACTTCTTCTTTTTTGTTGAATGGAAACTTATGGGATCGACCCACAATGTGCAAATAGTACTATTGTTGAATGAAAACGCTTTAAAATGTGAGTTCTCCATTTTGTGGGCTTTCAAAATCCCTCTTGGCTACGGACTTGTAGATCTTCATGTCACTGTTTTGAAAACATTTAGTTACTTAAGGGTTTGAACCCTTGTTGTTTCCCTTGTATTTGCATTTCTGGAAAGAACATTAACCATGATGTGTTTTCATTCACCTAAAAACCTTGATTTGACATGGCATTAATTCACATGGCATAGATACATGACTTCACCTCACACTCCTATTACTATTGTAGCTTCATTAGAATATACATCTTTACTCCAACTTGAAGCCTCTTTAAAGATGCAAGTTGATTATGTATTCGAGTGTCACTCTATATATTATTGCATTACTTGCTTGAAACTCTTCTTGTAGCAAAAGGTTGCATCCTATAGCTTCATACTTGATAGAAACTAAAGTCTTTGTGCAACTCTTTATGCATTTTTATAATAAAATGAAACAACTATAAATGACACTAACCTTCAATCTTGCACAAAAGACTAAAACATGTAAACTTCACCATGATGTTGTTGAAGGTGTTCAAACCTCTTTCAATTTGTAGTTTTTATTGTGAATCTCTCATGTATGCCTATTCACTATCTTAAAAGAAATGAAATACTTTTTGCACCCAGGTAGCTCAAAAGAACATTAATATCATGAGAAAAACATATGTGGCAACAAGAATGTATTTCAAAACTAGAAGCATTAAATTCCTTTGATGCATTTCATTTAGCTTTGAATTCAATTGAGCTCTTGTTTACTCATAATCCTCATTTCATTTCTTCCGGATTTGATTGTTATGAGTGGCCAATGGTCTTGATTGTTTTGACAGTTGAAATATGTTTCACTCCTTCACGACTAGCTCATATGAGCATGATGATTGTATTTCTTTACTTTCAGCTCCATTTGTATTCAAGGGGAAACATGCTAGGCTCAACCCTTTTGGGAGCCCATTTTACTCCACATGTTGTTATGTATTCAAGAATTGAACTGCTACATGACTTGTCCTATACCTGCACAGGAAGCAAACAATGTTAGATAAAAACAATATGTTATTATGATGTTTCCTCCTTGGCTTTTGCCACACTTCTTGTTCTTGAAACTTCAGTTGTTTCAATGCATCATCAACAACATTCTACATTATTGTTGGTGATTCATATAGGAATGTTCATAATCGAAGCTCTAACATCTTTTTACATCTCTTACATGTCAATCAGGAGCTCGAGGAAGAAGGATGGTGCACCATTCCAGAATCAACTGAAGACAATAGGCAATGATGATTATGTTTTTCTTATGTGTCTTTCTTTTCTTAAATCTTCAGTAGTGTAGAATGTTCCTCATGATCCATTGTTCAAATAATCCCACGGCTTGTGTGGGACACTTAACTTCTCTTTTCATTTTCATTGAAAAGAAATGTAGCAATTGCAATCTTGTACAATTCATGTGTTATCTCTTGCAAAGAATGAAATATGTAAGTATATGAATCATTCCAAAATGAATATAAACCATACTTGTATCTCCTTTATACTGTCATCACTGAATGGAAAACTGAAACTCTTAAATACCTTGCACTTCAAACTGGACTATTTAATTTGACTTCAAAATATGCAATGTTTGAATGCAAAATTAATTGAAACTTTCACCTTTAAATGAATCAAAGTTAAACAACTCTATCACTTTGAGTTGTGGTGAAAATTTGATAATCTTCTGGCGATTTCTGATGAATGCTTGCCTGCTAATCATTTGACCAGTTGTCTTGAATTCATCTATTGGGCACAGAGTCATGATCTACCCCTTCTTGAAACTCAGAAACTCAACTATAACACTCCAAACAACAACAAAACAAAACCAACTAGTATAGAAAACAAACTATTAGGCCTTGCTGGCTAGTCAACATGCGCGATAATTCTTAGGGAAAGAAAAATACTAAAATGAAATGTGTGTTAACACTTATTAACAACAACTACTTAACTATTTACAATGATAATACTTATCTCAGAGGCAATTCTTGAGGTGGATCCCATTAACTAGGATAAACAATACCTCTCCAGTCAACTTAGAAAGTTGGAATGCGTTATGCTCCTTTGCATTTTGTGATCACATAAGGCCTACCCCAAATTGCATCGAACTTGGAATGTCATGTCATCTAGGTTTACTTTTGTACTCATTCCACTTAAAAACCAAGTCACCAATGATAAAATCCCGTGGATTTTCCCTTTTGTCAAATGAAGTTTTCATCTAAACTTGATGAATCTCAAGCTGCCTCAATGCTTCTTTCCTAGTCTCCTCGAGCTTCATTAACTATGCAAATCTTACCTCGAGAGGTTGTTCATTCAACAATTCTAGTTCTTTAACAAAACTCAAGGTTGGTAGCTCAATAGAGTTAGGTAACTTAGATTCTTTTCCATAGGTAAGAACATAGGGTGAACAACCAGTAGCTCTTTTAGGAGTCACCTTGTTAGCCTAAACAACTAACTTTAGCTTTTCATGTCATGTCCGTTGGTTGTCCTCTATAATTTTCTTAATTATCTTGATCAGATTCTTGTTTGTAGATTCTTCCTGTCCATTACCCTACGGGTAATAGTTAGAAGATGTGTTCAGAAAAATATTATTCCTAACTGACCAGTTAGAAATCCTCAAACCAATGAAGGCTAAACCATTGTCAGAGATTATCGAATTTGGGGTACCAAATCTCGACACTAAGTCTTGATAAAAATTAAGCACAACAATCTCACTTAGTGAAGTAGTCTGTTGCAGTAAGAATCCACTTATGACCCGCACTTGAAGGTGGGTTGATCATTCCAATAAAATATAAAACCCACTTGGAAAATGGTTTCTCCACCTGAATAGGGTGTAGAGGCATGGTTGCAAGCCTCTATTTTCCAGCAAACAAAGCACACTTCTCACATCTTCAGACCCAAGTAATTGCATCCTTAAATAAGTCCTACCAATAGTAACCAACCCGCATGATCTTCAAGGCTATTGTTCTTGCTGCGAAGTGGCCTCCTGACGACCCATCATGAAATTCTCTTAATAGCTTGTCAACTTGACCAGGCTCGACACATTTTATTAAAACACCTTGAAAGTCTCTCCTATAAAGGATACCATCAATAATAGCATAAGGAATGGATTGTAATATGTAGTACCTTCTTTTTTCTCTATCCAAGCCTATGGGACACTCACCAGTCTGCAAATAGTGTATCATTTGCTACACCCAGGTAGTAGCAGGAACTAAAACAACAACTGTATCATCATTATTTAATACTGTATCAACATCTTCAGCTTCTTTTAAGCTGTTGTCATTTGTATTTTCTGCAATCAGTTTGCACAAACCCCTACCCTTGACACGCTTAGGTACTTTAATGTCAACATCAAAATCCATAACTTTGGTTATCCATCCAACACGTTTCTCATTGATATCTCGATTAAGTAAGAAATCCTTGACAGTCGAATGAGAAACTAGTAAATGAATTTTGTTATTGGATAACATATGCCTGAACTTTTTGAGGCTTCTTACAACAACAAAAACATGTTTTTCAATTAAACAATACTTCACCTCATAATCGTGCAATTCTTGGCTGAAGAATGCCACACATTGCTCCAAACCTTCATCATTTTGCTGGCATAACATAGCTGAAACAGTATCAACTCCTCCAAAAGCATAAAGAATGAAATCTTTGCCATAATTTCGATTAATGAGGATAGGGGCAGCTGCAGGGCTTCCTTTATATGCTCAAAGCTCCTCTTACCTTCTCTGGTCCAACTAAAAGGCATATTCTTTTTAAGCATGATAGTGAGAGGTTGTAACAAAGCTACAATATTGGGTATGAATCTCCTTACGAAATTAATTCTTCCAAGAAAGCTTTGTAAGCTTTTTTTGTGGGCTGGCAGCAACAAATCAAGAATAGCGGAGACTCTATGAGGGTCTATAGAAATACCTTGCTTTGAAAATATATGTCCGAGGAGCCTTCCCTCATAGATAGAAAAAATACTCTTCTTTGGATTGAGAGAAACTCCAAACTCTCTACACCTTTGAAAAATCCATCTCAGATGATCAAAGTGTTCATTGGAATTCCTTGAAAAAATTGTAATATCATCTAAGTAAACCAAAATGAATTTATTCATGAAGTCATGGAAAGCCATGTCCATCCCCTGCTGAAACATTGCTCTAGCGTTGGATAAGCTGAAAGGAATATTCTTGTAGGCCATGGTGTCCCATTTGGTTGTGAATGCTATCTTGAACTGGTCCTCCACCTTTACCAGAATTTGATTGTAACCAAATTACCCATCCAACAAAGAAAACTTGTCAGAGCCAGAAACCACTTGCAAAATTTGTTCCATGGAAGGGAGTGGATGATGATCTTTAAGGGAAGCCTTATTTAAATCTCGAAAATCAACACACAATCTAATTTCCCTGTTCTTCTTTCTAACTGGAACTAAATTAGATACCCAAGACATGTGCTTAATAGGAAAAATAATTCCACTCTCAACTAACTTATTCAGGTCAGCCTTCATTAGGTGCTCTAACTTGGGATTAAGGGGCCTCTATTTTTTCCTTACTGGCTTTGTATCAGGCTCTAATTCAATAGTATGTTGAGCCAGCTCTAGATTAAAACCTTTCAAGTATTTGTATTCCCAAGAAAAAACATCACTAAGCTCCTGACATAATGAAATGAAAGATTTTTTCTCTTCCTTAGTACATACCTTTCCTAGCTTGAGCATCTTACCCTTGAAAATCTCGATCGCCTCATAGTGTTCCTTCTTGACAGTCATTGTGCACTTATCTTTTAGTACCTAATCATCTGAGTTGAAAATAGACTCTAAGGTCACCAATCCTTTGGATAGTTTATTTGATTTCAGTTGCACAACCTGGTTGTCATACTATTGTTGCCACTTTTGCTAATTATCATCTGCAAACTCATCCTCTGCAATAAAAAAACTCACAATTTGCTCATCACATTCAAAAACCTTCCAACTCACATTATTGTCAGGTACAGATGGTCTAACAACAATTTTAACATATTTATGCACCTCTACATTATGTATCTCATTCAGAATATCAAATTGTGATCCCAAGGCAACAAGTTTATCTGCCTATTTGTTTTGGCTTCAAGGAATACAAAGCAGATTTACAGCATCAAAATCTTCAATCAGATCCCAAAATCGATTATTATACCTTTTAAGTAAATCATTTTTAGTGACATTCAAGCTCCTAACTTGATTTACAATTAATTATGAGTCACCATAAATTTGAATGCACTTAATACCCCTTTTCCTAGCCCATTCAAGGTCATGGATAAGAGCTTCATACTAAGTCATATTGTTTGTACAACTGAACGCAAATCTTAGGGCAGAATAATACTTATCTCCTTCTAGTGAAACTAACATGGCTCCACCACTAGCTCCCATTTTTCTCTTCACACCATCAAAATACAGCTTCCATAGTTGATTTCCTTTCTCTGCAGGTTGCTCCTCTTTAATCATATTTGGGATAATAACATCAGGTTCATGTATCATATAAACACCTAATCCTATCTCATCGGTGTGCTAGAAAGGAACAACTTCATGATCTTCGGTTGCCCACTCATCTAGACTCATATTCTCATGTTGTTCATGCATGTTGACTGGTTATGAGGTTGATTGCATAGATAATACTAGTCGCAATCTTGGGCAATGCTATTTTGTGGTACCAGTTATTTTGACGAAGTGGTAGCATTCGGGTTATAGGGCTGGAAAGGTCTAGGATTGAAATTCCTTCTTTGGCCCTGATAGTCATTTTGAAAGGTTGGCCTATTCTGTTGGTTTTGGTAGTACGAGGCTTGATAAGGATTATGTTCTTGGACAACTTGGTTTTTGATGTTTATTAATTCATTCACGATAGTCTTCAATATACTCTTGATCTCCTGGAGTTCCTAGGATTGGGCTGGAACAACAATTTCTTGAGCTTCGACCTAATAACCTATCACTGGGACAAGTGGGACAACAGCTAAAGGAGGTAAAGATATGGGCGTAGGCAGCTGTATTTTAGGAAATAAGGGCATAGGAGGCCTGGGAGCTATTTCCCTGCTTGAATAAGGCAATTTTCTACATTAATAGCAATATCAAAAGCATTAGGAAGCATAAACCCACCCATAGATTGGATCATGACTGATATTTCACTATTTAAAGCTTTTAGGAAAAATAGAAAGACATGTTGGGGTGTAGGTTTTATTGTTGTTGGAATCCAATCCCACGTCCTTTCGAATCGGTGGTTAAAATCTTCCATGTGCTCATGAGGGGCTCTCTTTATCATGCTCAACTGCTCCAATAGTGACAAATGATATGATTTGTCAACAAATTCCGACACAAGCCATCATCTAATGCATCCCATGTTGTAACTGAGTTCGCCGCAAGGCCTCTGAACCATTGCAAAGCTTTCCCCTTCAGTGATGCATCCAAGAGCCTCAGTGCTACGTTCTCCTGAGTGATATTGTGAACTGAGCACAACATGGACACATCTCAAATATGTTCAATGGGAGTGGTCTGGTCTTCTTCGGTAAAGTATGGTAGACTCTTAAAAGCTGCAACTAGAATATCATCATAATGTGCAATATTTAACGGGCTTCCCCCGTTAAAAGGTGCAAATGTGTTTTGTCTTGCCATTGGCGACGCTTGTGCTATAGGAATAGGATTTCCTGGCACCAGAACTATAGGACTAAAAATTGGAGGTGTGGATTTTGACCTCCCAGGTGTTTCAAATAATATCTTTTTTTCTCTACCTCTCCTTCGTGGTGGGAAAAACTATAGATACTCAAACGGGGTAGAACTTGATCTTGTTTGAATTCTTCTCATGCATAGGCTACACTAAATTTGCATGCAAAATGAGAAACAGAGTCACCAAGTATATGTAAAAAACCTCTCAAAAGGATGAATAAAAATTGTTGCATACACCAGACATCAATTTAGAAATTAAAACTTTCAGAGTCCCACCGGGCGTGCCAAAAATTGTTATCAATTAGATATGCACCCTATGCTAAGCTTATAGAAGACTTAGCTATCTGTTGACACATGGAAACACTCTCAGATCGTGGGTTATCTATAGCGAGAGTGAATCTCTAGAGTGGGTTGGTTCCCCTGGTAGATCACCTAATTCTAAATGATTTTTGAGGTAAAGGGAAGAAAGATTTAAACTAGAATTTAAAACTCTAACCTAAGATGATTCACCATAACTTATTGATGACCTTGATATTCTACCCACAAACAGTTCTAAAAAAAACAACAATAACTTCACAATCTCTCATGAACACACAACACATAATTGATTTGCATGAAGGTTTGGATTCAAACACAACATACAACTTGCATCATATGAACTTTTTTGTACCAATAATTTGCAATAATAGGACATAAAAAAGGATCTGTAAATAAAATCACAATGGGAACATCATAATAAGATTGTGAACGAGACAAAAATTGGAGATAGGAATGCTGCTTTATTAAACTGACGGAGTATGCCAAAGTCTAAGTACAAATATCAAGCTTACAAAACTCTCTACATCAACAAGAGAGGAAGAAGCAACAATTTGAACTTAGAGAAAAACTAAGTTTTCTCCAATATATGTATCATAAGATTCCCCACCATGAGAATAGAAAAAAATGAGTGAAAATCTCTCCAAAAAGCCATCGCAATCCATTTTCGAGCTCAAGAGAAAAGTTGAGGAAAAAGCCTCCAAAACTGCATCAAACTGCATAAGAAAAGTAGAAACTTTCTCCCTCCAAGATGTCCATCCAATAAGGCCTCAAAATCAGGCTCAATCTACTTTAAAATTAAAAAAAACAAACCTAGTTTGTTGCCACCTCTTGGATCTCGCCTAGGAAAAGTAAAAACCAAGATATTGGCCACCTTTCTTTGCTTTCATTGAACTGCTAAAAATAACAAAAGATCAAAGCAATTCATAAAACATCGCTTTTACCTCTACTTTACAATATTTGTAGTTTTTAAATTACAAATATAGGCTTATCTTGTGATTTTTTCCAACTCAAGATTTCTAAGAAATTTTTACAAAAATGATTATATCCATGCCTATTACAAATTATTTTTCTTTAAAAAATCATAAAATATAGGATGAATATCTATTATTGATTTCTATAAAATCAATAAAATTGATAATAATCTTAGACCAAAGGCTTTTATTTTACCTAAGGCTTAGACATTTATTAAATAAAATACCCTAAGGTATTTTAACTTATGAAATGCAAATTAATGTCTAACCTAAAACACTTAGGAAAATGATATTCAATTGAACCCTAAAAAGGTTGACCTAAGGAACATAAGGATTTCGGCCACCATGGAGATGGACTTAGGGAATGATAAAACATTCATGAAAATCCCTAAGTCAACTTAGGGTTACATGAAACCCTAATAACAAAACAAAAGCCCTAAATTTTTGACCTCATTTCACTTGGTTAAATTTTGAAGAAACAGCTCTCCAAGCTGCCACCATGGGAGGGCTATGGAGTCACTACTGAATTTGACACCATTTTCCAAGGGCCGTTCATCGATTGCTCAATAAATCTTTGTCGGAAGAGCGACGAAATGGCAAAAATATTTTCGTTGCTATTTTTTCGTCAAACATCCGATGACGAATTAAACGTCAAACTAACAGCGAAGAATCGTCAGTCAAAGGCATCGTGAAATGCCTCAGACATTTGTTAGAATATTGACAAAAACTTTGTGTATCCACTGACGAATTACACGAGAAGTTCGTCGCCAGTTTGACGAAATGGGAAAGGAGTAGTGTCGAAACAACACCAAACGTTCATCGAATGTGCGACGAAATATTCAAGTAGTAGCGTCGAAACAACACCAAGAGTTCATCAACTTTGTGACAAAATTAGCAAGGAGTAGCGTCGGAAGAACACTAAAATTTCATCGCAATTGCGATGAATTGGGAAAGGAGTCGTGTGGTAGCAACGCCGAAAGCTCGTTGAAATTGTGACAAATGGGAAAGGAGTTACGATGATCGCAACTATAGCAACTTCGTCGTGCTTTTCTATTCATTCGGTAGTGGTTTTCATCGGTGGTTGTTGTCGAAATTGTGACAAAGCAGCAAATTTATTTTTTTTCTTAAATAATTTGTGGAAATGTATCATTGCGGAGACTAACGACTGATCATACATACAGACTGCATATTGGTTTGATGCTTCAAACGATGCATTTCTTATATTGAAAAGTGCATTACCTTATTGAGCTTCTCTTTGTTTCAAGAATAGTTTAATATTCTCTACTTAACAGGGCCAACCACATGATGGTGGAAGCTCATTTGGCCCCTCCATTAATAACATATAACATTCATTCATCCATTAATAACATTAATCATTCATTCATCCATTAATAACATATAACATTCATTCATTCATCCATTAATAACATATATCATTCATTCATTAACATATAACATTCATTAATTAACATATTCACATTCATTCATTAACATATAATATTCATTCTTTCAGTTTTTACATATTATCAAAAATATGGTTGTCATGATATGATTACAATCACTTTTTTTTTGTTTCTTTTTTAAAGCTACATTAAGCTGAAGTGGAGTATCATTTTCTAAATCAATATATGTCCCCCTTTAAGTTGTTCTGCCCTCTGCTTGTGATCTTAATGTACGCGTAGTCCTCTGCTCATGACGTGGACGCTGCTTCAAGGGGGGATCTACTGCAATAAGAAAGAAATGTTAAACTGATTTGTTTTATTATTATTGTTACAAGTATTTCATTAATTAAAAGAACATTAGAGTGGTTGTCTTTACCTGATGGGTCCACATCATGTTCCTGAACTTTTGTTATAGACTCATGCTCAAAATGTTGAACACCCTCTAAATCCTAATCTGCAATTTAAACACGAAAGGTTACATTAATTAATACACCAATTGAAATTAAATATGTTTAAGAGAAAATGAGGGTGGTCCTCTTTACCTGATGGGGCCACATCATGTTCCTGATCTTCTCTAGCCTGATCATGCTCAACACGTTGATCACACTCTACATGCTCTAAAGTTGAAACACGAAATGTTACATTAATTAATACACCAATTGCAATTAAAAATGTTTAAAATAAATTTAGAGTGGTCCTCTTTACCTGATGGGGCCACATCATATTCTGATCTTCTCTAGCCTAATCATGCTCAACATGTTGATCATGCTCTACATGCTCTAAAGTACCGGATGCACACCATGACCTTCATCTACACGTTCTGCTCCACCCTCACTAGGCTGCATTCCAATGTCATGTGCAGTATTATCATTTCTTGAATGTTTAAAACAAATAGGCATGTAATTACTTTATGGTGGAAATTATTATTGAATAGATTGAAAAAGTATTCAATTTTAAATAAACTTTATTGAGTTTATTATTTACCATCACGGTTTA